>VNJU01000498.1:0-11804 GCA_008042675.1 Drosophila seguyi
GGGGGGGGGGGGGGGGGGGGTGGCAGATGGTCTGCTCCGTGACCTTTACCACCTCGTGAGCCTCCTGAGTGCTGGGGATGTGTTTCGTGTCGCCCTCATGAATCCTTGCCAAAGGATCGGAGCGGCAGCCCGAAACAGTGTGCTACTGAAATTGCTGGTTTACCACAAGTTCGTGTTGTAGCGAGCATCTATGGTCAGCATACTCTGCTACGATCCACGGCGCCACCTGTCGGTCAATCGCCCACTGGAGCTTACAGCTGTAAGCTCCCGTGTTACGGGCGATGTAATCCTACGTGATTACGCCTTTCCGAGCACTGGTCCGACAGCTGACTTGACGATCAGCTGGCGTGATATGGCACTTCATGCGTGTCGCCACCTTGGTAAGAGAAATTACCAAACTCGGGAAAAGAGAAAGTGAGAAAAACCCTCGTGAAAGAGCTCGCCCTCGCCACCGAAGTATGTTGTCTACATAATTTGAAAACAATAGTTAAGTTCTTAAGCATGTGATATTCGAAACAATCTATGACTACTAAATCATCCATATACAGAAATGCTTGCGAAGGCTTTAAGCCTGAAAATGCAAGAGTCATCATTCTTTGCAAAGAATTAGGCGCTATTTTGAACCCATTTGGATGAGCAAAAGCTCATCCTAATTGATCAAGAATATCTTCTATTCTTGGAAGTGGGAATTTGTCTGGTTACAGTTTCTTGTTGATTTCACGACAGTCAACTACTGATAGCCATCTCTTTTACGCCGAATTAGGCAGTGATTTCTTGGGTACCAAGAGAAGTGGTCTATAATATATAGATAGAAGGCTCGACAATACCGTCTATTATTAATTTGTCAATTTGCCTTTGAATTTCTGGCTTTTGACTTTCTGGCATTCTATAGTTTTTAATGAAGACTGGAGTTTTGTCATTAAATCTCACTTTTTGCTTTTAAAAGCAATTAGCTCATATGGTTTCCGTTAAGAGACCGAAAATATCGCTATATTCGGTGCAAAGTTATGTTAAATTGTTTTTTAATAACAACGGAAGTTTAACACGTTCTGTATTTGCATTGTAAACAACAAATCATCTAAAGATTCGGTTTTTATGTTTGAGCTGTCAACAATAGCGTCTTTATCCGTTGTATTTATAATGCGAATAAACACGTTCTGCGTGTTTACAATTGCACTTGCTATTATAATGCCAGAGTGCAATTCCTGGTTGGGGATGAGAATATGTGGTTATTTCCTCAAAAAAAGCTTTCTCTTTCCAAGTAAATCTTTGATTTTGTGATTAATAAAGATCCCGTTCACATCGTGTGCATGCAGCTATTCTGTTTTGTGTATTTAATTATTATTATTTTCACATTTTAGTTGTGCTGCTAGTGTTTGCTTTTGCATTCTTTGCATTCCTCTTTGTGCCTTCTCCGTTTAGCTTGCGCCGTCGCGACAGCTAAACGAAAAGCTTGCTCCCACGCTCACCCGCTCACCCGCTCTCTCACTCTCCCATTTTTTCGGTGCAGCTGCACTCTTATCTCTCCTTACGCAAAGGTACAGTGGTAAGTCTAAATAGTGTCCGCTATTGTCTGTGTCGTGAAATCCTGTAAAAAGGTTATTACCTCTGCTGATCTTATAATCGGCTGCTGGCTGTGCGAAAACACAATGCATTCCAAGTGCATTCGTGTTGGGGATCGGGCGGTAGACGATGTAAGAAAAAACATCGGTCTGCGGTACTGCTGTGAGGCCTGTCGCGATGTTGAAAGGGAGATGATGTATTTTATGCGGTAAACAAAAAACGGTCTTAAAGACGTATTATTGAGTTTTCGTAAAACTGAAGATATGTTCTTGGCGCTGGATACTCAATTTAATAGCCAACTGGTCTGCAGCATACAGACGGATCCCAACACCCCGCTGCGGGCTCCTAACAGCAGCCTCCCTCGGCTCAGCCATCGACCTCAGGACTGAGTCCAAGGGTTCTGAAGTCGAGTGGCAGAAAAGATTCGGTACCCGAATGTGCCGCGGGAGGACCGTGCCCCCGGTAATTTCCGTAGTATCCTCTGGGGGTCTCATATATTAAACCCTAACAAAATAAAGGTGGGAAAATTCAAATCTTCTTATGCCAGGGACATTTCGTCTTTCAAAATAAATGTCCCAAACGAACTCTTTGACACAATGTATTCGACCAAATTCTGGCCTGAATACGTTGTCGTCAAAGAGTTCGAAGCTAAGAAAAAGAAACGGCGGCCTGTAGGAATAAGTCTTCCCAGGACCGACCAGACCACTGCGCCTCTACATCTTACGCTCCAAAAAACTAACAAATCCCCTTTCTATTTCCTATCAGAATGCAAGAGGCTTACGTAGTAAGCTTCCCAAATTGTATTCTGATAGTCTCTCGTTTCCAGCTTATTGTGTTCACAGAAACGTGGCTAAAGTCGGAGATTCTGAGCTCCAAAGTTTTTACAGATGTATTCACGATATATATGCTGGATCGGCCTATCAGACGCGGAGGTTGACTCCACTCTCGTGTCTGAATTATTAACTTTCGAGGAGTGCAACGATGTTGAATTGCTTTGCGTGAAGCTATCAGTCAATGCTAGCTCAATTTTTATTACTTTTTCCTAAATTCCTCCTATGTCGGAACTTCCTATTTATTGGAACCATCTTTCCGCAATTCAGATGGTTTCCAATCGACTTTCGGATAGGACCATTCAGTAGTTCTTAGTGATTTTAATATCCCAGGGGCTACTTGGTCATCAACCAATTCCTCCAAAACACTTTTTACCACCACACAGCATGATTTTGTTGCTGCCTTGTTCGCCGTTTCGCTGTCTCAAGTCAATCATGTACGAAATTCCCTAGAGCGCTTGCTTGATCTCTGTTTCATCTCAGACCCGGCAAGTGTTAGTTTAGCCAGGGCGGCACCGCTGACGCTACCCAAAGATCCCTACCATCCTACTTTCGATGTGACTATCGACATTGGGACTGAGTTACAGAATATTTCTGATCGTCCAGCCAAAAAAGTACTCTGCTTTCGCAAGACGTACTTCGAACGGCTGAATAACTTCATATCTGATTTTAATTGGTCCGATCTATACAGGTGCACTGACATGGCTGAAACCGTGGATATTTCTTACAGTGCCAAGATATCATTTTTTCTTGAATGTGTTCCGTTATTCTAACCATCAACCTCGAATAAGCCTCCTTGGTTTATTAAAGAGTTGAGTCGCATTAAAAATAAAAAATCTAATCTGTATTTTAAATATAAACGAAACGGTTCTCAATCTGTCCTTTCCTCTTATTTATCTGCTCAGTCGAGATTTACCGTGCTGAACGCGCAGTGTTACAAAAATTATTTGACTCGTTGTAAGGCCCAGTTCTCTGAGGACCCAAAACAGTTTTATAATTATGTTAACACCAAACGTTAGCCAATTACTCATCCTTCCTCGCTTTCCTTTGAAAATACTACCGTAAAAAACGATCAGGTAATTCCGATCTGTTTGCGAAGTTTTTTCAAACCACTTACTCTAATTCCACCGTCGAAAATCTGACTTATTCTTACATCATGCACAAGTCAAACTTAATTTTCAGTCCTTATTTAAACGAAAGCTCTATCCTTTCAGATCTTTACCGTGGAAAGCCCGTTTATTCGCCTGGTCCAGACGGATTACCTGGCTGTGTGCTTAGGTCGGCACAATGCCGACGCCCTGTGCAATCCCCTTGTAAAATTGTTTACCTTGTCATTAAAAACCTCCCACTTTCCCCTTATTTGGAAGGAATCATTTGTTATTCCTCTCCACCAAAAAGGTAGCAAATCAGATGCCAATACTTATAGAGGAATCTCCAAGTTGTCGGCCATCGCAAAACTTTTCGAAAAGATCATTACTCCTCACTTACAGCACCTGTGTAGATCAATTATTTCTCCATGCCAACATGGATTTATAAAGCGAAGACAAACGACTACTAATCTTTCGGAGCTCACTTCCTTCATAATAAGGGGCTTCCATAAAAACTTTCAGGCAGACGTAATCTATACTGATTTCAGTAAAGCATTCGACTCTGTCAACCATTCTCTCCTTGTTAGGAAACTCGGTCTAATGGGATTTCCGGTTGATCTTCTTAGTTGGATCTCAAGTTATTTGAATGGCAGGACGCAAAAGGTCCTCTTTAAAAACACCTTATCAAATGTTCTCAGGGTTACTTCTGGCGTCCCGCAAGGAAGCCATTTGGTTCCCTTGCTGTTTACATTATTTATTACCGATCTGCCCAAAGTTCTGACTAACTCCAGAGAACTTATGTATGCGGACGACGTCAAACTTTGCTTGCATTATACGGATGCCTTTTGCCAGTCTGGATTACAAACAGAGATGGTGCAGTGCAAACCTATTAAACTTAAACGGCTCTAAATGCAAGCTTATGACATTTTCTCGTGTCGCTCCTAAGCTTGCGAGTTACACGCTAAACTGCTGCTCTTTGAAGAGAATCGCTTTAGTTGATGGTTTGGGTGTCCGCCTGTATCCTTAACTTAACTTTATTGATCATATTCCATGCATGGTGAATAAAGCCAGAGGTGTGTTACAAAATCTCTATATATTTCTTTAGTTCGTCCTATCTTAGACTGGGGTTCCGCAAGGTAGTGTTTTGGGTCCCGTACTATACACCCTTTACACTTGTGACCTGCCATATCCCAGGGTACCCTCCTGGCAACGTATGCAGATGACACAGCCTACACAGCAAACTCTCCGTGTCGATTGGAAGCATCCAGGAAAATCCAACAATTCTTGGACCTGCACTGCTAGTGGACAAACAGGTGGAACATATCCATCAATGCAACCAAGTCCCAGCATTGCAATATTTCCTGAGGCATAAAGTCCTTCCTAGGGTTAAATTGCTGGACACTCTCATCCCACAATCACCTCAGGCGCAGTAGCTGGGATTAATCCTGGACAAGAGGCTCACGTGAAGGCAGCTTAGAAAGCTGAACTGGATGCTAAAGTCAACGAGCAATCTAAGCCTTAGCAACAAAGTGTTGCTATACAAAGCCATTGTGGTTCCTTTGCTGACCTACTGCATCCAAATATGGGGTACGGCCTTTGACTCAAACATTATGAGAGTGCAAAGGGTTCAAAACCGAGCGTTGCGCACAATTACAAACGCGCCTTGGTATGCGAGAAATGTTGACTTCGCAAACGACCTCAACGTTCCCACAATAAGAGAGCAGATTAATCGCCACTCAAGTCGCTACAATGATCGGCTTCAGGCTCCCGACGTCTAGAAGAAGATTTAAGAGGCGTCATCCAGCTGATCTTTGGTCAAGAGGGAGACCAAGACCGCGAGTGCTTCACCACTAGTTAATAATTTAATATAAATCATTTATCATAATTGTTATTTTTAAACTTCCTGTTATATTTTTCCATGTTTTGTTTGTTACTTTCGTTACTTCTTATGTTTTATAACCATTTTATTGGTTGATCAACATATAAATATAAAAATAATCTCAAAAAAAAAAAACCTATCTTAGAACAAGGATCTTGCGTTTGGAGCCCACAGAATGGGCAAGTAAAGGCATCGAGTCGGTTGAAAAGAACCTTTTACTTTTCGCTTTTTGCGGCTTCAACTGGGATGCAAACCAGAGGTTACGCTCCTATTCCAGTAGACTCCGCCTTATTAACTTACCATCTTTATATAACCGTAGAACCATGCTTGGCATTACCTTTATTTATAACCTTACCCACGGTGACGTGGAAAGTGCTGACTTGTAAGGTCAGCTAAACTTTCACGTACCGAGTAGAAATACTAGATCCTATATCCTTTAGAACCCTTTAGAGTATTATGTGCAAATTATATGCAATTCAAAGGACGTTCTATAGTGGCGCAACACTAAGGGAATATAGGATCTAGTATTTCTACTCGGTACGCGAAAGTTTAGCTGACCCAACAAGTCAGCACTGTCGACGTCACCGTTTGGATAAGGTTATAAATAAGTGTAATGCCAAACATGGTTTTACAGTTAGATGTTATGTTAATAAGGAGGAGTTTACTAGAATAGGCGGGTAGCCTCTGGTTTGCATCCCAGTTTAAGCCGCGTAAAGCGAAAAGTAAAAGGTTCTTTTCAATCGACTCGATGCCTTTACTGTGTGCCCCATACTGGGGGCTCCAATCGCAAGACCCACATTCTAAGATAGGACAAACTAAAGAAATATATAGAGATTTTGTAACGTACGCGTCATTAAACTCTTTCGACCAACGTTTAATGAATCCAAGCACACCTCTGGCTCTATTCACAATGCATGAAATATGATCAATAACATCAAGTTTAGGATCCAGGCGGACACCCAAACCATCAAGTAAAGCGATTCTCCTCAAAAAGCAGCAGCTTAGCGTGTAACTCGCAAGCTTGGGAGCGACACGAGAGAATGCCATAAGCTTGCATTTACAGCCGTTTGAGTTTAATAGGTTTGCACTGCACCATGTCTGATCAATAAAGTTAAGTTAAGGATACAGGCGGACACCCAAACCATAAACTAAAGCGATTCTCTTCAAAAAGCAGCAGTTAAGCATAACTCGCAAGCTTGGGA
This sequence comes from Drosophila seguyi, assembly GCA_008042675.1. Classification (NCBI taxonomy): domain Eukaryota; kingdom Metazoa; phylum Arthropoda; class Insecta; order Diptera; family Drosophilidae; genus Drosophila; species Drosophila seguyi. The sequence goes on from VNJU01000498.1 coordinate 6,563, forward strand.
GCGTCACGAGAGGATGTCATAAGCTTGCATTTAGAGCCGTTTAAGTTTAATAGGTTTGCACTGCACCATGTCTGTTTGTAAATCAGACTGGCAAAAGGCATCCGTATAATGCACGTAAAGTTTGACGTCGTCCGCATACATAAGTTCTCTGGAGTTAGTCAGAACTTTGGGCAGATCGTTAATAAATAATATAAACAGCAAGGGAACCAAATGGCTTCCTTGCGGGACGCCAGAAGTAACCCTGAGAACATTTGATAAGGTGTTTTTAAAAAGGACCTTTTGCGTCCTGCCATTTAGATAACTTGAGATTCAACTAAGAAGATCAACCGGAAATCCCATTAGGTCGAGTTTCCGAACAAGGAGAGAATGGTTGAAAGAGTCGAATGCTTTACTAAAATAAGTATAGATTACGTCTGCCTGAAAGTTTTTATGGAAGCCCCTTATTATGAAGGAAGTGAGCTCCGAAAGATTAGTAGTCGTTTATCTTCGCTTTATAAATCCATGTTGGCATGGAGAAATAATTGATCTACACAGGTGCTGTAAGTGAGGAGTAATGATTTTTTCGAATAGTTTTGCAATGGCCGAAAACTTAGAGATCCCTCAATAAGTATTGGCATCTGATTTGCTACCCTTTTTGTGGAGAGGAATAACAAATGATTCCTTCCCAATAAGGGGAAAGTGGGAGGTTTCTAAGAAAAAGGTAAACAATTTTAGAAAGGGATTGTACAGGCCGTCGGCACAATACCTAAGCACACAGCCAGGTATTCCGTCGGAAGCAGGCGAATAAACGGGCTTTAGACGGTGAAGATCTGAAAGGATAGAGCTTTCCTTTAAATTAGGATTGAAAATTAAGTTTGACTAAGGCATGATGTAAGAATAAGTCCAATTTGAGTCGGTGGAATTAGAGTAAGTGGTTTGAAAAAACTGAGCATACAGATCATTTTTTACGGTAGTATTTTCAAAGGGAAGCGAGGAAGGATGAGTAATTGGCTTACGTTTGGTGTTAACAAAATTATAAAACTGTTTTGGGTCCTCAGAGAACTGGGCCCTACAACGAGTCAAACACTGCGCGTTCAGCACCTTAAATCTCGACCGAGCAGATAAATAAGAGAAAAGGACAGATTGAGAACCGTTCCGTTTATATTTAGAATACAGATTAGATTTTTTTATTTTTAATGCGACTCAACTCTTTAATAAACCAAGGAGGCTTATTCGAGGTTGACGGTTAGAGTAACGGAACGCATTCAAGAAAAAATGATATCTTGGCACTGTAAGAAATATCCACGGTTTCAGCCATGTCAGTGCACATGTATAGATCGGACCAATTAAAATCAGATATGAGGTTATTCAGCCGTTCGAAGTCCGTCTTGCGAAAGCAGAAGACTTTTTTGGCTGGACGATCAGAAATATTCTGTAACTCAGTCCCAATGTCGATAGTAGGATGATAGGGATCTTCGGGTATCGTCAGCGGCGCCGCCCTGGCTAAACTAACTCTTGACGGGTCTGAGGCGACACAGAGATCAAGCAAGCGCTCTAGGGCATTTCGTACATGATTGACTTGAGACAGCGAAATGTCGAACAAGCCAGAAATAAGTGTATTGGAGGAATTGGTAGGGCCAAATAGCCCCTGAGATATTAAAATCACCAAAAACTACTAAATGGTCCCTATCCGAAAGTCGATTGGAAACCATCTGAATTGCGGAAAGATGGTTCCAATAAATAGGAAGTTCCGACATAGGAGGAATGTAGGAACAAGTAATAAAAATAGAGCTACCATTGACTAATAGCTTCACACAAAGGAATTCAACATCGTTGTACTCCTCGAAAATTATTAATTCAGACGCAAGAGTGGAGTCAACCCTTATGAGGACACCTCCACCACATCTGATAGGCCGATCCAGCCGATATATCGTGAACACAGCTGGAAAAACTTGGAGCTCGGAATCACGGGCTTTAACCAGGTTTCTGTGAACACAATAACCTGGGACACAAAGGAGATACTATCAGAATACAATTTGGGAAGCTTACTGCGTAAACCTCTAGCATTCTGATAGGAAAAAGAGAGGAGGATAGGAGAGAATTTGTTAATTTTTTGGAGCGGATGACGTAAAGGGCGCAGTGGTCTGGTCGGCAAGACTTATTCCTTATTCTGCATTGCCAATATCGGCCGGTAGTCCGGGCCTGACACCCTGGGCAGGTAAATTAACGGGGCTCTGAGGGGTCAATATTTGAGACCCCCCAGGAAACAATACGGAAATCACCGGAAGCGCGGTCCCTCCACCGGCACATTCGGGTACCGAATCTTTTCTGCCACTCGACCTCAGAACCCTTGGATTCAGTCCTAGGGTCGATAGCTGATCCGAGGGAGGCTGCTGTTGGGAGCCCGCAGCGGTGTTTAGGGATCCGTCTGTATGCTTCAGACTCGTTTAAAGCCTTAGGCTATTAAATTGAGTGTCCAGCGCCAAGAACATATCTTGAGTTTTACGAAAACTCAATAATACGTCTTTAAAACTGCTGTTGGTTTGCCGCGTAAAAGACATACATTCTCTTTCCACCTCACGACAGGCCTCACAGCAGTAACGTAAACCGATGGGAGCAAGCTTTTCATTTAGCTGTCGCGACGGCGTAAGCTAAACGGAGAAGGCTCAAAGAGGAATGCAAAAAATGCAAAAGCAAATACTAGCAGCACAACTAAAATATGAAATTAATAACAATTAAAAACAGAAGACAAAAAAGCTTTATTATTATTAGCAAAATCGAAGATTTAAATACTTCACCGGTTGTTTTTAACCACAAAAACGAGAGCACAAGAAAAAAAAACACGTCCGTTCACTTGGAAGAGAGAAAGCTTATGATATATCGATTAAATTTCACAGGTCAAATGTTAAAAGTCTTAGGCGATGTTTTCTTAATAGTAAATCTTTATCAATAAACACATGTTTAAAATCATCAGATAGAGATTCCATTTCTTTGAACAATTTGGAGTTGATAATAAATTGTCTTTTATTTTTTTGTATTAAGTCAGTGATTTTAATTTGTACTTTGATGCTTATTTTTTTAATTCCTCTTTTAGCCTAGTAGATATTAACTGTGATAAAATTAGTTCATTTACATCTAAGTCGTATTTATTTTCCCACTGTGATCTTTTATTAGAATTTCATTTTCAATATCTACTGATTCTTTATTCATTATGTCTTGGTTACGTGGAATAAATCGTAAGGACTCAAAAGTAAGGACATCCTTTTTGTCCTTGAACAGAAAAATACTCATGGTTTTAGTAATCAATTATTTCGGATCTGGCCATCATAAAGATTGATAAAAGTGTCATTAAGAAGGCATATACACCTAGACATTTTTTTGTCCAATTTTTTTTTTTATTTTATATTCTTAAAGTTTGAAATCTTAAGAATGTCTGGTCCAAGTTTTAAGTAAATATTTCGAAGTTAAAGCCAAAAATGCACGCCTTTCTTCAAAGAGCGCATTATTTTGACAAATTTTCAAACGAGTTTTTTTTTTGAAACTATGCATTCCAAGTCGGTACCAGAAATATCTCAAAAACCATTTAACCGATTGACCTGAAAATTTCTGTGGATATTAAACCCTAGAAGGGTATCGTTAATTTTCACCTACTTGTGGGTAAAGATTCGTCGAATAGACGAACACTGACTTTACACTTCTATAACTTTAACACCAACAACTTTTTTCTTCTGAAATAAACTGTTATATACATTTTGAAGTTTACTGAAAGGTATAATTCAATAACAACAACCATTTTTTTTTTAATTTATATGTTTTTTTTTTTTAATAATAAACACTTAACAAAAACTTCATATCAGCGAAAACATGAAACGGTGTTCGTCTAATCGACTAATGGTTCCCCCAGTAGGGTTAAAAAAAAAAATCGCAGCTTTTTGTTCAAACGATCGGCATCTTGTCAAGAATCGATATTTCCAAAATCGGCTATGATAAAGGCTAGATTAAAATATCTATTTTGATAATCCATTTGATTTTTTAAATTTTTATGATTTTTGAGGAAACGGTATCTGGTACCGAATAACTCTTGTTTTTTTGGAGCTTAATCAAAAAAATTAATTACTCCGTTAATTTTACAAATTTTTAATAAAAAATAATTTTAAAAAAACTTTAAAGTCTATTCTTGTACCTAAAAAAAAACCGAATCAGTAATTCAAATAGACTCTCTAAAAAAACATTCAAAAAATGGCCTTTTCTTGGCCCTCTAGGTGTATATGCCCCTTAAGGAATGCATTTTCTGTAAATATAGGGTATATATAGGGTATTATAATTTTAGTCAGATGTTTGCAACGCAGTGAAGGAGACATTTCCGATATTCTTGATCAGCATCAACAGCCGAGTCCGTAAGTCCGTTTCTACACAAACTAGGCCCTCAGTTTGGAAGCTATCTGAATAAATCTTTGCAGATTTTCTTCTATATGCTCTCACTACTATACAGATCAGTCGGAACGGGCCGGATCGGACGACTTTATCTGTCATAGAAACGATCGGTAAATTTTAATGAAAAAATTATAAGTATAATTATATAATATTGTAAGTTATTATAGAATTTCAGTTTTAATTTTATCAAAATCGGACCACTATATCTAATAGCTGCCACAGGAATAAATATATCTGTTTGTCTTTGTTTCTGTTAACATTTTTCGCCAGCAACATGGCTCGCTGGCAAAATTTTTCTCTATCATGAAATATTTTATATCAGTACCCGCAAAAGCGAACAAGTCAGAAACTTTTGTTTTTCTACTTACTCCAAGGGTATTTAAAATTCAGCTGGCCGAAGTTAGCTTCCCTTCTTGTTTATACCTGGGTTAAAGTTTGTTCCTTTCCCCAAATTTCTTTTCGTAAACCACTTGTCTGACATGTTTCTCGCTTTCTTTCCTATTTTCATTATGAACTTTTAATATGTTAGTCTGAGCAATCTTTAAAGCTTTGGGGTTATTTTCATGTTCGATTCTATTGTATTGTACATTGAAAGGTTTCTTATACTGAATGTATTGTTTGATTTTATTCCTGAGCAGCTCTAATAACTATTTCGGTGTAATACGTTAGATTTAACTCTTTTTTAATGCGGTGATCTAATTCTGTTAACGTCTAATGTGCCCTTTCAACTTGTAAGCTTGATGTACTGTGCCTCGGGTTTGAGTAATTTAAAGTTAAACCCTAAAAGTGAATTTTCACGGTACGGCCCGAATCGGACGACTATATCATA
>VNJU01000499.1:0-23054 GCA_008042675.1 Drosophila seguyi
AGCACGCCTTTGGCCTTGTTAACCATGCACGAAACATGATCTGAAAACGAAAGCTTAGGATCTAGACGAACACCTAGATCATCAACAAGAGTGATTCTTTCCAAAGCGCAATCATTAAGCATATATGTTGCATACTGGGGAGTGACACGTGAGAATGTCATCAGTTTGCATTTAGATATGTTGAGATGAAATAAGTTAGCACGACACCATGCTTAAAAGTTGTTAAGATCCGATTGTAAGTCTGACTGGCATGAGCTGTCCTTATACTGCAGGCATAGTTTAACATCATCAGCGTACATAAGTACTCTTAAGTTGGTTAGAACTAGCGGAAGGTCATTGATAAACAATGTAAATAGCAGTGGGCCGAGATGGCTACCTTGTGGGACGCCAGATGTGACACTAAGGGAGTTGGATAAAGCATTCTTAAACAGAACCTTTTGAGTCCTGTCACTCAAATAACTCTGAAACCAATTAAGAAGATCAGCCGGAAACCCCATTAAATCGAGCTTCCTTACAAGAAGAAAATTATTAACTGAGTCAAAAGCTTTACTAAAGTCTGTGTAAACAACATCAGTTTGATGGTTACGTTGGAAACCCCTAATAACGAAAGAGGTTAGTTCCAAAAGATTTGAAGTGATTGATCTTCGCCTCATAAATCCATGCTGACATGGAAAAATTACGGACCTGCATAAATGCTGCAGATGAGGAGTTATTACATTCTCGAAAAGTTTTGGAATTGCCGACAACTTAGAGATTCCTCTATAGTTACCAGCATCCGACTTGCTACCTTTTTTTGTGGAGAGGAATTATAAATGATTTCTTCCAAATAAGGGGAAATTGGGATGTTTCTAAAGATAAGGTAAACAATTTGAGAAGGGAGTTACACAGAGCCTCGGCAAAATACCTGAGTACACAGCCAGGAATTCCATTGGGACCCGGTGAGTAAACTGGCTTAACTCGCTGAAGATCCAAACGAAGAGAGCCTTCGTCTAAGATAGGACAGAAAATTAGGTTCGAGCTGGGTATTGGGAAAGAGTTCATCGGGCTTAACTGGTTTAGATTGCTTGAATATATATGATATATATATATATGATACAGTGGTGTCATATATATTTTTATAAAATTTGAGATATTGCCATTTTGTATTATTCCAGAATTTCGGTTTTAGTTTTATCACACCACTGTATCATATAGCTACAAAAGGAATATATATCTGTTTGGCTTTGTTGCTCGCAACATTTTTCGCCCGCAACTTTTTTGATGGCAACATTTATTTTATGACAGTACACGAGAAAACAAAAAGTCAGAACATTTTTCTTCTTCTAACACTTACTGCAAGGGTATTTAAACTTTGGCATGCCGTAGTTAGCTTATTTTCTTGTTATACTGTAATTATGGCAGTACCTCGTTTTAAAGATCCCGTTGTTGTTTTAAATTATATATAAGTTGTTAACAATATACACATTTCAGACTAGTGCAGTAAGCAGGCTAAATTAGGCGATTCAATAGCGTTTTCGGCACTCAAATTATGCTTAGGTCCAAAATTTAGTCTTTTGCATAACTGCTGTTTGCCAACATAAATACTGCTTAGAAATTAAAAGCAACCAAAAAAATCTGTACCAAACCCTAAAAACGTTTTCGGCACCCAAATGATGCTTAGGTCCAAAATTTAGTCTTTCGCAAAGCTGCTGTTTGCCAACTCAAATACTGCTTAGTTATTAAAAGCAACCAAAAAAATCTGTACCAAACCCTAAAAACGTTATATAAAATTACAAAATAGGTACTGGGGAGTTGCTTACTCAAATCTAATTATTAAGTTTGAGGAAGAACGATAAATCTAATAGAATCAATTTTATTTGTATTATATAGCTAACTAGCCGGCTTCTGCCTCGCTTCGGGACGGTCACTCGCCTAGGACCGCCCCAGCTCGCTTAGCTCGCCACCTCTCTTTGTTTCGGTATTACGCATGTTGAATGTTGATCATATTTCATCTTTTCATTTAATTTCATTTTTCATCATCTTTCGTTGTTATCTGTCATCAACATCATTTATCATATTTCATTTTGGTAAATATTGAACATCACTTATGTTTTTTGGTCTGACGTTTACACAAATAAAGCGGATGGTTTCCCAACTCGTGAACACGTAACATATAACTGGTCATGTGAAAAACTATGATTTTCTAAATTTATCCCGCAAACACTACGCAAGTTGCAAGGCCAATCGCAATATGTCAATTGTCATTGCGAGCGCAAGGCTAACTAAAATTTTCAATAGTTTGAAGTCAAACGGAAGATCAGTCAGAATAATTGGTATTCGAGGAATAAATATATTTTTACCTGCTTACATTCCGTTAATGGTTGCCTCAATCAAATTCGGTATAGGTTTTTTTAGCGAAATTCGAGTACCGTTGCAAAGTCACGGTGGACAAGACATTCGAATCACCCATTTACTTTACTCGGACTTTACTTTAATCGTTTCAGAATGTGCCGTTTGAATTGAATGAATTGAAGTCGGCAACGCGCACCGACTTCACTTTGTTCATTTGCAAACTCGCCGACTTCACTTCGTTAATTTCAACACGATTGTCTCATTTGCCGGTTTAAATGGTGTTATGCAGCCCTCTAATATATGGTGGAAATCCTGGTAACTCGAGACAGTTCAAAAACTCCGTTGGATAATTTACTAAATCATCAGGGTTTGTTATGGAAACAACGGATTTTTATGTCACTAAATCGACAGAAATTTTTGTTTGAATTGTGAAATTCAGGGCATGTGCATCATTATTCTTTGCGGCAAGAATTTTTCTTTGATTTGAACATAATTCTGATAGTTCTCTCAAATGTTTGGGAAACATTTTCAATAAGAGCTAATTCAGAGTCTACAAATTGGCCAACTATTGCTTTTATATTAGTGGTTACCGATAATGTTTTTACGTTATTCCATAAAGGTTGATGCCTTCAGGCAAGCATTCAATTCATCTGCACGCGTTCCACGGGGAATTACTGGCAACGTCTCCCTCAAATCGCCTGCCAACAATATTAACAAACCGCCAAAGATGTTGATATTTCGCCAAAGATCATTTAGTGTGAAGGTAAGTGCTTCAAGTGATTTCTTTTGTGCCATAGTGTACTCATACCAAACAATGAGCTTGCATTGCATCAACAATATTCCCATTGCACTGGATCGGGAAATATTGTATATTGGAGTATCAACTGCGTTTAAATTGAGTGGCATCTTAAGTGCAGAATGCGCTGTACGACCGCCATCCAGGTTAACGGCAAAGTTATGTCACATATTGATCGAATATTGAAATGGCAAATGTTTCCCTGGTCCTCCAGGTGCGTCCAAGAAGAATATACCACCAGTATTATTGTACACCGCTTGCATTAATGTTTTGTATACTTGTTTTTGCTTTTCATTCAGGAACGACACATTATTTCAAACAAATTTCTGCAATGTATCAACATTGCATTGTAGCTCTCGATTTTATTCTTGCTTGAATGCATCGTTCATCGATCGATTTGGCGCAATCAAATCTACGTCATTCAGTAGCTTGTTTTCAAAAGTCAAACTTTGATCCTCAATCAGAATCTAATCTTTAATTGTAGATTTCATCGGTTATTTGGATGTCAGGATTATTCGTTGAATCCGCAAGCAATGCAAGATATCTTCACATATTCACAGTTGATGACATTGCAAAGAAGGTAGTTAATGTAGTCGTTGGTGGTCTCTCAGCTCGTTGTGCCGTGTTTTCCTTAGTGAAGTAAACTCTTCGGCCATTTTCCAAATGCTTTGCTAACTTTACAACTATGGGATATCTGTCATGGATTTCAAAGGACAATAATAGCCACAGTGCTTTATTAGTACTGACGTATCTGCTCACTTGGAAGTTGCAGATTTCGTCATTCCCATTTTCAGACGCAATACCAAACACAGCCATGTCGCTGCTTTTTATCTCTCTTGATTTTAAACTTTTCCTTTGATAGTTCGACCCATTATAATTTTTTTAACATCGGCGATAAACAGTATAGCAAGCGTTTCCTGTTAACACAATATTAGTTTGTGACATGAAAATAACTGAACAGAGAACAATGAGTAGCTGTGCTATGTATCAGAAATGGCGCTGTGTGAAAAAGGTTTCCCCGCTTTTTTGTTGGAATTTTTCCGGAATTTTTTTTTTTGCTCTAAACCTAACGGAACCCGAGACCTTTCCTACGAATGCAAATCTGTGGAAATCGGTTTGTGCGTTCTGGAGTTATAGCGTCAGCAAAGAAAACCCGACCGGTCTCCGGTTGTAAATTATTAGTAAACTCATACAAAATGTTATGCGAAATGACGGCCAAATACTTGGTAGATGTCAAAAACTTTTTCACTACAAAAGGTTAAGTGGAAGCCGGGTATTACTTTTAAATTAATGAACACTTTGGTAGCGAGTGGAATAGCTAGTTTGTTGCTTGAAATTTTTTTAAATCTTTCGATATATTAAAAAAAATATCGACACATCCTAAGTGCTTGATTATATGATATGATTTATTATTATATCTTATCATTAGTTTACGTTGTTACTCGTCTTCTATATATATATGTTCACCCATGTGAATTTCAGACTAGGCGTTATATGTAGACTTTATTGTGCACATATAAAACTACAATTATAACTTTCATTATAGCAATTTTGAAAAAATTAAAAACATCTATCACAGGTGCAGTTATGAATTATTATTTACCTAGTATTTACAAAGCGTTTCTAAACGTACCACGGCCATTTGGTGTTTACCATAGAGTAAAGATTTTTGCGATGACCTGCATATTTTAAATTTTAGAACCGTTTAAAATATTCTAAAGTAACCTAGGAACCGTAAGCAAAATAAAGTATGCGACGTGTTACTAGGAATACTATGTACCAATTTACATATGTATGTACATATGTATATGTAAATGTACAGTACAAAATTGATGACAGTTGCAAGTATCACATAAAATCGTATTCGTTATGAAGCATTTTAATTGTTTTTTGGTAGGTACATAAGTACATGTTGAATTTAAAATGTTTACAAAACACCATGTCGTTTTTTAGGTATAACCATTTTAAAAATTGCAATTGGTTTTATGTAAATAATGGCTTTAAAGGTTTTGCCATTTGCGACTGATGAGCATATTTGGTAGCTTGTGATTAATATAATATAGGAAGTCTAAAGGTAAAGAAACTTTGATTATCAAGCTTTAGGGGTAGATGTGGAGAAACATCGTAGTTTGCATCGATGTATCGGCGATATTTTCAAAAGTTTCCGATCGTTCCAACATACAGTTGGCTTGTCCGACTTTGGGAGTCCTTTCTTTATGAAGAATGGTGATATTTATCTGAAACAAAATTCATAACTAACGATAAACTAACTAAACTAACATTATTTTATTTTTGTATATCGTTCCCTTAAATTTAAAATAATAAAAATCATAATGTTCACTTAACAAAAGAATTTAAAACGAATAAAAAAAAAACTATTTTGAACATAAACTAATATTTTGTGGCTAATCCCTTATCTTTTCTAAAAGCATCTTAAAGTTTTAACATCAAAGAAGTCCAATTGTGATTTCTGAGCCGATACCCGTTCGGACTTTGCCTCATGCGGTGAGCGATTCTGCCTAGAAATCTATGGTGAGCGGGGATGGCTTTTCGTAAGAAGCCCAGTTCAGCAAAGCGGCATGAACCGACCCCTTCTCCGTTCATGGTAGCTTTGCTCAGGGTGATATTTCCCTTTTGGGATTTATTGCGCAACAAATAATTCTCGTCAATGAACGTATTATTTGCTTTGTTAAAACAAAAGAAAATTAATGAAATATTAAATAAGTTTATCACTATTAATAGTAACTAAAATTATATTTTTGAAAGTTTGCCAACTTCCTTAGAAAAAAGGAACAATTTAATTTAAAATTAATATAAAATGAATCATAACTAAAACCATTTGCATACAAATTTAAAATTTAAAAAGATTAAAAAAAAATAAAAAACTTGATAAGAGCGGGAATCGAACACACGGCCGCCCGTTTTCTAAACGGATACTTTAACCTCTGGGCTATAGGCCACAATCGGTCCGCGACGGCAAAGCCAAATATCAAACCGACCAAATAAAAAAATGTCCCATGGGGTTGCAACCTTCTATCCCTTACTGACATTATATGCATGTCTGTGTATATTGCTGAAGCTAATTAATTCGCGTGTGTGGTTCGTTGTGTAAGCTGTCGGTCTGTTGAACAATTGGACGCAGGTTCAATCCCAAGGTGATCCTTTAAAATTCTACATAAATAAAAATACATAAATATGGATTACAAGCAATTTACTAATTTAAAAAATCAATAATTAAAAATCTGGATTTCTCCTTTTTTTCTTTTAATATACATTTTCGGAAGTACCCTATGAGCGCTCACGGTGAATTTTGTGGTGAGCCGAGCAGCGACGTTGGCATCATGAATAAAAGCGATCGCTCATGTATAAAAGGGAATTAGAACTTTACATGAACGGAACGGCCTACCCCATGAGCGGTTCGGTGGGAAGGGACGCAGATTGCATGGGGCAAAGTCCCACTGATCTTTTGACTTCGTTTTTAGGTGCTCCGGTTTTTGCAAAATTGTTGCTATCGTTTTGTTATCGGAATGTTTAATTTACTTTCTGCTTAATTTGTGCTTTACGTTGAAATAACACTCGAATAAAATAAAAAAACTTAACACAGCTTTTTTAAAAGTTTTCCACACAATAGAGCTGCCACATTTTCCACAGTCTTAATTCCGATTACTTTCTAACTGCATTTTGACTATTAAAGTAATTAAATGAACTAGCAGTGTTTATAAACAATATTTAAATTTATTTAAGAATTCATTTATATTTTAAATGGACTTTTACCAGCCTGTTTCGTTTCACAAACAGTATGGCAACCTTCGCGATAAGTTTCGGCGAGTTACTTATCGACAGTTGGTCAAATCGAAAATTCCTTATGCCGACGACAAAATTTGGTTTGTCAAATTTGAGGTGGGGTCAGAAATAAATTTTTTATAAAATAACTACATGTCAGAATGATCTTGTGGTGGTGTGGAATAAACATCAATAGATACTATTTTTTCCCCTTAGTAAATAAGATATGATTTAATATAAAAAAAGCATTTACTTTTCATTTCGACCATACAAAGGTGCCCGTTTTACAAATCGAAAAAAATTTTACGATTTCGAAAACCGAAGCACCGATTTTTCGATTTCAAATCGACATCAAAAACATTTTACGAATTCGATTACCGGAGCATCGCTGAGTGTCAGCAAGGAAACTAGACTTTTCATAAAGTTTGATTAATTAATTTAACAATAAATCTTAAAAACTAAGCCTTTAAAAAAGTCGGTCCTATTCCCAATAAAAAATGTTCTCCCGTAAAACTCCCCCTACGACGTCAATAAAATCGTTTAATCTGGGAGGAAACCCCCTGATCTCACAATTCTGAGCATAATTTTAATAAATTTGATGATATCTGATAAATTATAATATTTAAAATGTAATTTCTTTTCCTTTTAATCCTATATTATTATATCTTCTGTTATTGCTTTACATTAGGTCGAGTGGAAGTTCTCCCGATATCCTAAAAAATCTGAAATGTACGATAATATTAATTGTTTTTTTTGTTTTTTTTTTGTTTACAGATATAATGTCGGCCGATTCAAAAGTTGGAGTTGCTGATATGACAACCATGCCCGAAATTGATGAAATCGGCATAAACCAAAATCTCCACATTCGGTACTGCAGTGATATTATATATGTATCCTTTACAATTTAAAGACCTTTAAGTATCCAAGGAATTCTATATTTAAACTATTTAGATTAATATTTATTTAAAATTAAAGTCTTGTGTATGACTTGAGAGGTAATATTTAAAAATAATAACATTCATACTGAAAATTATTTTACTATCCAGTTTTAAAAGATTGTTGGAGATCCACACTAAACAAAATAAATAAGAAAGCAACACACAAGTGTGCTCGTCTATGGTATACCCGGTACTTAAACAGTTTTACATAAAAGTTAAATTTATTTTAGAAAAACAGCCTAAACCAGCATATTCCCAAGAGCCGAACTGCAGAATATCTATATTTGAAAAGGATCTTAAATGGCTTAAAACGCCCCATGCTCTGATGTTTCTGTTCTTTCTCAAATTTCAAAAAATAGTCGCACCGGTCGTTCGTTAAAATATTTTACTATAGAGCGAAATCGCTTTAGAACCTTAATGCCTGGTTTTCATGTCTTGTTAGAGGTGTGTTCAAACTTTAAAATAAACTTCAACAGGTATGAATGGTGGTAGGTACTAAGCAAAAAATTCTCTTGTACCGTATACGTATTAAGTATAAAAATTATATAATTAAGTTTAACTTTTAAAGTACCTCACTGTAAATACAGGTTTTGCAAATTATTAGAGGGTTTTTGTTAATGAGTTATTTTAGTGGTTAATTTGTCGCTGTACTGTAGTGTCTGATGTTTTTGTAGTAAATTGGGTTAGTAAAGTTACGTTAGGTTAAACCGGCCGACCGTCACCTCGGCCACGAATAGGACAATATGGCTCTGAGTTATACGGAGGTTTCTGAGTGGACTTATAGGGTATTTAGGCGGTTTTAAAAGTCCTTGAGGATCAAGGTTTTTTTGGCAAAGGGAAGTAGTTGGCCTGGCTTCTTATTAGAGGCATATTTTAGCGATCCCATGACCGGAGCACCATGGATCTTTTTCTTGCCCTCCTTAGAGCCGGACATTTGCAAATGGGATGCTTCAAGGTTTCGGTTGCCTTGGGTCTTGCCACTTTTTCGGCATTTGGCGCTGTCGGTGATGCCCACCTCGACTGCATGTGCTGCAGGCAGGCAGTGACCTGTGAGAATTTCCACTAACAGTCTGCAATCTTTGCGAGGAAGATGCTGAAAATAGTGGCAGAGTTTTTTAGGTTGTGGAAGTTCTCCTCAATCTGCGTCGACCCGTCTTTCTAGCTCTCTAGCCTTGGAGCGGGGGACAGAAACGTTTTCTGTTCTTTTACTCGTCAGTCTGACGCATTCCTGTTTTAAGTTAGTCTGCGGTCTGATTACACCGACGCCTGGTGGGTGTGAACCCAGTAGATCCACACTGCCGTAGTCGTACAATGGATATCTAGTGCCTCCCTGCTTGCTATTACATTTTTGGAACTAACCGCTGAGGATTGCATAGATCTTATCGCCGCTTGACTATCTACGAACAAATTGACCGCCTTATACTCTGCGCAAGCTCTGCCGCTTTCCCGATGGCGAATACTTCCGCCTGGAAAATGCTGCATTGGCATGGTAGCTTAACGACAGCCGTATTTCAGGGTCTGTACAGTATACGCCGCTCCAACTCCTCTTTTTATCTTGGAGCCGTCGGTGAAAATGTTGAGGTGTTGAACATGGTCCTGACGTGTTTTTCAGCCGATAGGTCCCATGAATGTTGTTATTTTTACATCTGGTCACGTTATAGTTATCATGTAGTCAGATAAACTGCTCAATTGAATTATGCCCGAATCCTTGTAGAGACATATGTCCTGATGCAACCAGGCGTGCCTTTCCGGCAGTCAGTTGGATGGCAGTCAGCGTGGATGGTTTCAATTTCTTTTGTAGGGGTTGATTTCAGCGACTCAGTTATGCAGAGCAGTGCCTCCGCTTCTCTCATAAGCTTTTTGTATGTATTTATTTCCACAGCACAGTTGAAAGCACCAAGCATTAGAGGTTTTGCGTATGGCTAGACTAGAATAGGGACAAAACTCTCGCGGTACGGCCGCAAAGCATTGCCCCCATTAACTGGAGACGCCACATTTAAGGCTCATTTGGCCGTAGTCTAGTCATGACAGTCGCTGCATAGTTGCTAACTGCCTGCCAGTTTGCAGTTATGCAGCACCTTCCATTCTGCGGTGGGTATGTCGGGTGTCGCTGTAGCAGCTTCAGCGCCCGTTTCCCTTGGATTACGATGGGGAAGAGTACATTCTCCTTCGGTATGGATGGGATTAACTCCCTGTGCACCACCTCCAGCTTTGTCCCCTACCACAACGCCTCTTTCCACTTTCGAGTCGGGTCGTCAATGCACTTCAGGATTTTGACCTCATTTAGCCACCCTGCACCATCAAATGTGGGAATGGGACCAATTCAGTAATTATATATTATATTTACAGTTTTAAAGTTGAAGTTTTCGATTACACTTGTGTGCATATTCCACTAAATTTTCTGATCGTTTTTTAGAAAGCTATATTTCATTAAGAATATAATGAAAATGTCTTCAAAACTGAAGGACTAGCTGGGAAGAAACACACATACGGACGACTCGGCTGTTGTTGTTTTATAGGATTTCTAACAATTTCGTTAAGACTTTTTTCTAAATCTCTGAGTTTCAGAAGCTTTAAATCAGAAATGTTATTTTTTTTAAGGGTTCTGACTTTTTCAAATTATTTAAATTTTACTTCCAAGTGCACGCGGCAAGTAATAATGTCACTTTAGAGTAGTACGATTTATGGAATTTTTAAAATTATTTTTAATGCACGCTCCCACCGCTAAAAGGAGTCTTAATATGATAAAAAAAAAGTTTAAAAGAACAAGGCCGAAAAACTCTGCGATATAGCCATCTTTGATTTTTTTAAACCGACAATTGGCATATTCAAACAAAACATTTTTATTTACGGAGACAGGCAGGAAGAGGATGCGCCGGTGGAAGGCGTGGTTGGGTGTTCCGTCACCGGAAAACCTGTTATCCGAGATGTTAGTCGAGGAACGTGGAAGTTCAGCAGTCCTAGAAAGTAGGGGCTCTCTACGGCACTGTGAATTAGCTTGTGTAGAAAGACTACACCAAGCATTGTTCTACGGTTAGCTAGGGATGATAGGTTAATTAATAGAAGTCTACTAGAGTAAGACGGTAATCTTAGGTCAGCATCCCAGGCTAAGCTACGTAGGGCGAAAATCAAAACGTTTTTTTTAACATATTCAATGCGGTTTATATGAGCTTCATATTGAGGACTCCAAACGCAAGAACCTTACTCAAAAATAGAACTGACCAACGAAGTAAAGAGAGTCTTCGCTACATAAGGGGAATCGAATTCCTTGACCACCTTTTAATAAATCCAAGCACGCTTGTTAACCATGCCAGAAATATGTCCTGAAAAAAAAGCTTAAGATCTAGACGGACAACTAGATCGTCAACAAGAGTTATTCTCTCCAAAGCGCATTCATTAAGCATATATGTTGCATAATGGGGATTGACACGTGATCATGTCATCAGTTTGCATTTGGAGCTGTTGAGATGTAATAAGTTAGCACGACACCATGTTTGAGTTGGTAAGCTTTTAAGATCCGATTGTAAGTCTGACTGGCATGAGCTGTCCTTATACTGCAGGCATAGTTTAAGATCGTCATCGTACATAAGTGCTCATGAGTTGGTTAGAACTATGTGAATAGCAGTAAGCCGAGATGGCTACTTGTGGGACGCCAGATGTGACCCTAAGGGAGTTGTTTAGAGGATTCTTAAACGGAACCTTTTGAGTCCTGTCACTCAAATAACTCTGAAACCAATTAAGAAGATCAACCAAATTAAATCAAGCTGCCTTATAAGAAGACTATGATTACCCGAGTCAAAAGTTTTACTTAAGTCCGGTAAATCACATCGGTCTGTAGGTTACATTGGAAACCCTAATAAATAACAAAGGAGGTAAGTTCCAAAAGGTTTGTAGTGGTCGATCTTCGCCTCATAAATCCATGGTGACATGGAGAATGTATGGACCTGCCTAAATGCTGCAAGTGAGGAGAGTTTTGGAATAGCCGACAGCTTAGAGATTCCTCTATAGTTGCCAGTATCCGATTTGCTAACTGTTTGTGGAGAGAAATAATAAATGATTTCTTCCAAATAAGGAGAAGATGCCGGACGTAGCTCTGCACAAATTGGGAGCGTTTCGTCATCAGCAAGGAACACTTGGCATCGTATGATATAGGAGCGTTAGCTAGTCGCCCCCTAACTCGCAAATGCGATAAGTTGCACCAAGTGGAACTGGGTTCAATCTCTGAAGACTTGAGCCAACCTTGGAGCCTTTACGAACTTTTTTAATTTCTGTTTGATAATCGTGCTTTTAAATTTTTATAGTCTTCATTATATTCAGTCGGTGACAGAGTTTCGTGAAAAACTATACTCTTGTCCTTACATTTTTTGATCAAGCGAACACTCTAAGCCGTTTGAGGTGTGACGAGAATCCCTCGATGACATCCAGCAGCGGTCAGTCCGACAGCAGTCTTCCTAGCTCGAAATGCTCATTTTTGGGCCAGTTTCCGCCTTCGTCCTTCAGAAATGGTGGGCAAGTGAACCAGATTGACTGCCCAATTTCGTCGACGTCACAACCTCTAGAAACAATATACGCTGGGTTCTGCTATGTGGGAACATGCCGTGTAGCTTCTCCTAACCATTCTTGAATCTTCGCTACCCTGTTCGAAACGAATGTCGACAACGAAGATGGATAAGATCGAATCCAGTGAAGAGTTACTTCAAAATCCGACCCATATAAAAATTGTTCGATAGGGACTTTTAATAATGGTTTGATTCTATGGTAGAGGTCTGCGAGAAGGTGAGCGGCACATAACTCAATCCTTGGGAGCGTTTTGGTCTTGAGCGGCGCTACTTTCAACTTTGAAGTCAAGAACGATAATTTATAACCTTCGGCAGTTTTGCTACGAATATAGATATAGAATATAGATTTTCTCCCAGTGTAGTCGGTATTGCTTAAGTTTAAAATATAATTTTTCTCGAAATATTTTATTTATTTCACATATTTTTTTTCTTAGACCTTTCTTCATTATAATTTTTCTCAGTGATTTCCTTGGTTCACTTAGAAAATATTTTCCTTTGATTTTTCTCTATAATTTCTCTCAGTGTTTTCTTGGTTATAATTTTTCTCAGTATATCTTAAATTTTTTTTCCTTGGTTTTCAAGACTCCCCCCGCACCGTTAGTTTGAACTTAGGATACGCTCTTACAAAAGCTTAGATTTACTTAGAGTTGGTCTGGCCGCACTCTTCGGTGACACCGCATCGAGGTTGCATTTAAACACCCACGCCAGCCACCTCGTTGCGGTTCACAGATTCGGGCTCACCCGTCTCGCTCTCGCCCACACGCACACTCGGCGCTGACTCCGTGGAAAGGCCCTACTCCGTCGCTGGTCCCGGGTCAGGCATTGCAGCTTCCTCCCTCGTCGAAACTCCTCCAAAATCTACTGCTGTTGCTGCTCGCTTTTGGGTTTTCCTGCCGCAATAAGGTGGCACGCGCCGACCTTATTTATTCCCCCTGTTAAACTTGCACTTTCGCACGCACGTTTCGTCTTAAGTTTTTCCGCGTCTGATCTTTTTCACTGATTTTTACCAACCCCTCCGTCGTTTCGCTTTGCTAAATTTCTCGCTGCGGGCGCGTGCCCAGTTTCGGGTGTTGGTTCGGTGGCGTGATCTCGCGTTCTCTCCTCTGCTTCGCTCAGCTGGTCGTAGGTCATGTGACCTACTTTTTCGAGGTGGGTTTTGCCGTTTATTTTTTTTTCTATTAATTTATTTACAACTAACAATTAACAGTGGGTCCGCCAGCATCAGCGGCACCAGCGTGTCCTCGTTGATCGCTGACCCTGATACCGCCTCAAGGGTATTCCTCTCCTCGTCGAGTCTGCGACACTGGAAGGTGACGTGCCTCGCATCTTCGGTTATCCCGGATCCGCACTCCAGGCACCCACCCATGCTTACGCTCAATCCAGGCCTCAATGCTGGGGATCAGCCTATGGGTCCAACGGCCTTCGGACGAGGCATTCCACCTGGCCCGCCAGCTTCCATAGCTCCTCCTTCTGGCGGCGTCTCTTGGAGGGTGTCTCTGGTCCGAGGTGCCCGCGAAGCGCGTTGCGTAGGTCCGACTTCTCCCGTACCAGATCCTCCAGCGGCACAAGTTCAGCTATGACCAGCGCGGCGTTGTCCGAGATCGTTCGAAATGCGCAAGCCACTCGCATAGCCTGTACGTTGACTCGACACCGCACATGTAGGACTTAGTCCCGGCCGCCTCAGCCCACACTGGCGCCGCATACAGCAGCTGGGAGGTGACGACGCTTGCCAGCAGCCTCCTGGTGTTGTGCTTGGGCCCTCTGGTCTTCACCAGTAAACGGAAGAGGGCTCTCACGGTCTCGCTAGCTTTCTTCTGGGCGAATTTTAGGTTCTCCTTGAACGAGAGCCGAGTATCAAGGAGAACGCCCAGGTACTTGATCGCATTCTGTGACTTTATCATTGCTCCAGCGACGTGAACTTCGGCTGTTTCCCCCAGTTTCCGACTAGAGATGAGGACAGCCTCCGCCTTCTGTGCGGATAGCTCCAGGCCAGCGCTGGAGAGCCAGGTTTCGATGGCCTTGATCGCGTCGTTAGCCCTCTCTTCCGCTGCAGTGCGCTCCTTCGCAACGACGACCACGGCAATATCGTCTGCGAAGCCCACGACGGTGGTGTCGCTGTGCACTGGGAGCCGGAGGACACCATCGTACATGGTATTCCAGAGTAAGGGCCCCAACACGCAGCCCTGCGGGACTCCGGCGAAGACTTCGTATACCCTGGAACCCATGTCCGTGTCCACGGTAAGCCCCCTGTCGCTGAAGAAGCTCCCCACGATCTGCCACAGGTACCCTGGGATGTTCAGGGCAGCGAGGCACTCCAGCGTTCGGTTCCAGTCGGCGGAAGGCCGTTGAAGGCGTTCCTTATGTCTAGAGGTACCACTAGACTGTAGCTCTTAGAACCGCCTTTCCACCTCCACGACGTTAGTTGAGGTGGATCCTCATTTCTGTGCCCAGGCGTTGAAATCGCCTCCGACTACCACGTTGTCTCTCACGAAGATCGCAGCTCATGTCGACAAGTATCCGGAAGAATGATCCCAGCGGAAGGCTTGGCGCCAGGTAGCAACTGTGGATCCAAGTCCAAGGCGCTAAGTCCTCTGCCAGGTTGGCCTGCTGACTCCTTGCTCTTTGCCTTATGCTTCTCCACATTTGATGCAGCAGCTGCTCCTGTCCACCAGGCTCTTGCACCTGATGGCTATGTGCCTGAGCTCTAGGCATCTAAAGCAACGAGGGGGACCCTCGCACTCCCGCACTCTGCACCTTGTCCATCCTATGCGGATCTCGCCTCACTTCCTGATCTCCTTGGCCATCGAGCACGGCAGTCTAACTATCGCCGTTTTTGACTCCCCGTAACCGGGACGGAGACTTCGGACCTTAACTGCTCCTTCGCTGAGTTGGTACTGCTTCGTGAAGGCGGTGCGGATCTCGCTCTCCGTCGCAATCGCATCCAGGTTCCGAATCACGAATACGTTAACTAATACGGATCCTCACTCACTGTGTTTTATTGTGTCTTTGTAACGAAATTTATGGTGTAGAAATGGTTGATGTGTGCGTGCTGGGGATATAGAGGACACGGAATGGCAAGTCCTGTGGGTGTAATCTGTTAAGTCTTCCATCTTGTTTGCTGTTATTCAAAATATTGTTGGCTAATGGATTTTCGTGAGTCTTAATTTTGTTTAAGTGTATCTTGCTAGATGCAGCTATTTGTTCTAATATCGTTGGCATGTTAGGGTCTCGCTTTATGGTGATGTTGCGTACGTAGTATGGCGCATTGGACACTTGTCGAACAGTTTTGTTCTCCGCTCTCTCAATTCTTTTGATATGCGTGTTTGAGGCTGAACTCCACAGCTCAATGTCATAAAACCAATTTGTCTTTGTTATGGCTCTATAAATAAGGAGCTTGTTGATAATCGATAATTTGAATCTAGGAAACCAAGCCAATTACAAGGTGCGTTCCAAAGTAAACAGGACTTTTTGAATTTAGCGCCCTATGGTGGCGCCATCTATATTTCTACACTTCGATTGGAAGTGAAGTTATTGTTTTGCAAGTGTGCGCATGTTTTTGTCATCGGCACAAAAATGAGCTTCGAACAAAGAGCCAACATTAAATTTTGTTTTTAACTTGGTAAAACTTTTACCGAAACGTTTCAATTAATGAAACAAGTTTATGGCGATGGTTGCCTATCCCGTAGCACAGTGCACGAGTGGTTTCAACGTTTTCAAAGTGGTCGAGAGGACGTAAATTACGATGAACATGTGGGCCAGCCAAAATCCGTGATCACCAAAACTTCCACCGAAACTGTGCGTGATTTCATATCTATATTTCTGCTGCAGAAGCTTGACTTTACAGGAAATATGTGCCCTCCAAATTAGTTTGGCGTCGAGTGTCAATGAGGGATGACTACTCCGTTAATAGATACCGACGGAGAGATGCCTGGCCTTAGTGTGAACGTAACGTGTGTTGATTTTTCAGCGTTTATAATAATATGGCACCTTTTTAACCACATCTGCCAAATTTGCAGAGTTTGTTGTAGTCCATTAGCTGCCATTGCAAGTGTGTCGGCTGAGACCAGGACCTGCCGTGTCGTCAGCACATGTGCATATTATGTGGCTATTCATTGGCATCGGCACGTCAGCAGTGTAAAGGGAGTATAAAATTGGGCATAGGACACTGTCTTGTGGTACTCCAGCATTCACATCCGCAATCGGAGACTCTTCATGATTGTATCTGACATTGGAACGTCTTTTTTCAAGATAGGTCTTTACGAGAAGATAAAATTGCGTAGGCAGGCTATGTTTTAGTTTGAAGAGTAGTCCATGATACCATACCCTATCAAAAGCTTGTCTAACGTCCAATAATGTTCCAGCACAGAATTTTTTTTTTTTCAAATGAGTCCAGAATCTGTGACATTGCTGAATGGCTCCATGACCTCTTCCAAAGCCAAACTGATGGTCTGGGATGATGTTCTTCTCCTTTCTTATAAGCATCATCCTCTTTGCGAATAGCTTTTCCAGTATTTTTGAGAGGATTGTTAAGAGGCTACTTGGCCTGTAAGACGCCAGATCAGACTTTGGCTTTTCTGGTTTTAGAATAACTATAACCTCTACGCATTTCCATTGGGATGGAAAGTGACCAAGTCTCAGGCTTTGGTTCATTGTAGTTCTTATATTATTAATGTAATTAAATGATTGGTGTTTTAATGCTATGGCATCAATGCGGTCGTATCCAGGAGATTTCGATTGAGATTTGAGATTGCAGATTTCTACTTTAAATTTTTCACAGTCAATTTCAGGTATGGGTAGGTCCATGGGACATGCTATGTCAAGGAACTGCGTTCTTTCAGCCAGGTCTTCCGAATCACATGTGTCTTAGATTTTCTGCGAAGGCATCGGCTTTTTCCTGGTTGGTCCGACTTCAAGTCGCAGTATTTGTTTTGACAGGTGCAATTCTCTTTACTGGCCTCTTGAGATATTTAGTTGCATTCCAGAGATTATGCTCAGCGCTACATGGTTCAAGGTCTTTCAGGTAAGCTTCCAGAGATTTACCTTTATGATACAGTAACGCTCTGTTGAGATCTTTGCATGCTCTGTTGAATGCAGTCTTGTCACTCCGACCTGCCGACCTGCCAACCTGCCAAACCATCCTCAGCCTTCTTCTCTCCATTACCATAAAAGCCAACTCTGTCGACCAGAGATAATTGTCTATACGGACTATAATTTTTCGTCTGAGTTGCTTTAACCGTTGGGGTTGCGAAACTTGCTGCCATATGTACGTTTCGGGTAAGGCTCTCCACTGTTTCGTCAATTTCCATTAGAGTTTGGATTATCGGTTGAGGGTCATCGTGTTACTCGAGCCATCTTTTGTATGTGCCATCTTTTGTATGTTTGTGAGCAATTGTGAAAGGAGGGAGTAAATACGCAGCGGCAATGGTGATCCTGCCAGTCGACGTCAGTAGATAGATCTGCGCGCACTGCAACTACTCAAGCTGAACGGGCTCGAGCTCTTCGTATTGTATACCACGCTTTAAAACAATTGACGCTCCTCCACGTGCTCTGTCGCCAGGTTGTTTGTTTAGCATTTATAATGTCATAGCCAGGGAATGTTTAGCATTTATAATGTCATAGCCAGGGATGTTTAGCATTTATGTCATAGCCAGGAATGGAAGAGAGAGTTCTGGTAGTAAAATGAGTCTCAGACACGAGCATGATATCAAGTTGGTTAGTTTTGATATAATGCTCCACTTTCATCGGCTTTTTCCTGGTTGGTCCGACTCCAAGTCGCAGTATTTGTTTTGACAGGTGCAATCCTCTTTACTGGCCTCTTGAGATATTTGGTTGCATTTCAGAGATTATGCTCAGCGCTACATGGTTCAAGGTCTTTTAGGTACGCTTCCAGAGATTTACCTTCAAAATTTAGTTACGTTTTTTTGAGATCCTTCCATGCTCTGTTGAATGCAGTCTTGTCACTCCGACGTCTGCCAACCTACCAAACCATCCTCAGCCTTGTCCTATCCATTCCCATAAAAGCCAACTCTGTCGACCAGAGGTAATTGTCTCTACGGACTCTATAATTTTTCATCTGAGTTGCTTTAACCGTTGGGGTTGCGAAACTTGCTGCCATATGTAGGTTTTGGGTAAGGCTCTCCACTGCTTCGTCAATTTCCTTTGGAGTTTGGATTATGGGTTGAGGGTCAACATTTTCCTCGAGCTAACTTTTGTATATGCCAATGTTTGTATTGCGCCTTATTAGCTTCACTTTGGCTAGTCTCCTTAAATACGAGCTATTGAAAAGTACCTTGACCATGCTGAGTCCGAGCAAAGGTCATAGCACGGAGCTGTGGAAAGATTTAATGGGTCGATTCCTTTGCTAATTGCAAAATCTAAGAAGTCCGGAATCTTAGCTTGGTCAGTTGTCCAGCAGGTGGGCTCACCAGTTGAATGGACACTGCAACTCATTTATGTTATGCATCTGAAGAGTAATCTGCCCTTAGGAATGACGATTCCGGACCCCCACCAAGTATGTTTTGCATTGAAGTCGCCGCCAAGTATGAATCTAGGTCCCAGGCCGATCGGAAAAATTTGAGGAAAAAAAATATAGCTTAACCAGTTTTCAACATACTTTTATAAGATTTGTGATATTTCCACATTTTATTATTATAGAATTTCAGTTTTAATTTAATCAAGATCGGACTACTAGATCATATAGCTGCCTTAGGAACAATCTTAAAATGTTGAGGAAAAATTATAAGTTTGTAAATTTTCAACATATTTTCATATTTTTTTTTCTCTTGGACGTTGATGTACTACGATCAGTACACTCAAGTGGCCCGTATGACACCAAGAACGTGCTTCTTCGTGTTAGGTGTTAGTAGGCGCGAAAGATGAAAGTATAGAAAAGGAATTCGAGGAAATAACTACTGGCGTGCTGCCAGATTGTTTGCTTGCATGCTAGTCTACTAGAATAGGAGGGTAACCTCTGGTTTGCATCCCAGTTTAAGCCGCGTAAAGCGAAAAGTAAAAAGTTCTTTTGAACCGACTCGATGCGTTTACTGTGGACCCCATACTGAGGGCTCCAAACGCAAGATCCATATTCTAAGATAGGACAAACTAAAGAAATATATAGCGATTTTGTAACGTACGGGTCATTGAATTCTTTCGACCAACGTTTAATAAATCCAAGCACACATCTGGCTTTATTCACCATGCATGAAATATGATCAATGAAGTCAAGTTTAGGATCCAGACGGACACCTAAATCGTCAACTAAAGCAATTCTTTCCAAAGAGCAGCAGTTCGGCGTGTAAGTTGCAAGCTTGGGAGCGACACGAGAAAATGTCATAAGCTTGCATTTAGAGCCGTTTAAGTTTAATAGGTTTGCACTGCACCATGTTTGAAAATTGTTAAGATCTGTTTGTAAATCAGACTGGCAAGAGGCATCCGTATATTGCACGCAAAGTTTGACGTCGTCCGCATACATGAGTACTCTGGAGTTAGTCAGAACTTTGGGCAGATCGTTAATAAATAATGTAAACAGCAGGGGACCCAAATGTCTAACTTGCGGGACGCCAGAGGTAACCCTGAGAACATTAGATAAGGTGTTTTTAAATAGGAACCTTTGCGTCCTACCATTCAGATAACTCGAGATCCAACTAAGAAGATCAACCGGAAATCCCATTAGGTCGAGTTTCCGAACAAGGAGAGAATGGTTGACAGTGTCGAATACTTTACTGAAATCAGTATAGATTACGTCTGTCTGAAAGTTTTTATGGATGCCCCTTATTATGAAGGAAGTGAGCTCCAGAAGATTATTAGTCGTTGATCTTCGCTTTATAAATCCATGTTGGCATAGAGAAATAATTGATCTACACAGGTGCTGAAAGTGAAGAGTAATGATTTTTTCGAAAAGTTTGGCGATGGCCGACAACTTAGAGATCCCTCTATAGTTATTGGCATCTGATTTGCTACCTTTTTTGTGGAGAGGAATAACAAATGATTCCTTCCAAATAAGGGGAAAGTGGGAGGTTTCTAAGGACAAGGTAAACAATTTTAGAAGGGGATTGCACAGGGCGTCGGCACAATACCTAAGCACACAGCCAGGTATTCCGTCGGGACCAGGCGAATAAACGGGCTTTACACGGTGAAGATCTGAAAGGATAGAGCTTTCGTATAAGTTAGGACTGAAAATTAAGTTTGACTTGCGCATGATGTACGAATAAGTCCGATTTGAGTCGGTGGAATTAGAGTAAGTGGTTTGAAAAAACTGCGCAAACAGATCGGCAATTTCCAAAGGAAAGCGAGGAAGGATGAGTAATTGGCTTACGTTTGGTGTTAACAAAATTATAAAACTGTTTTGGGTCCTCAGAGAACTGGGCCTTACAACGAGTCAAATAATTTTTGTAACACTGCGCGTTCAGCACGGTAAATCTCGACCGAGCAGATAAATAAGAGGAAAGGACAGATTGAGAACCGTTTCGTTTATATTTAGAATACAGATTAGATTTTTTATTTTTAAGGCGACTCAACTCTTTAGTAAACCAAGGAGGCTTATTCGAGGTTGACGGATAGAATAACGGAAAACATTCAAGATACTGTAAAAAATATCCACGGCTACAGCTATGTCAGTGCACCTGTATAGATCGGACCAATTAAAATCAGATATGAAATTGTTCAGCCGTTCGAAGTCTGTCTTGCGAAAGCAGAGGACTTTTTTGGCTGGACGATCAGAAATATTCTGTAACTAAGTCCCAATGTCAATAGTCACATCGAAAGTAGGATGATAGGGATCTTCGGGTAGCGTCAGTGGCGCCGCTCTGGCTAAACTAACTCTTGCCGGGTCTGAGACGAAACAGAGATCAAGCTCTAGGGAATTTGGTACATGATTGACTTGAGACAGCGAAATGTCGAACAAGACAGAAATAAAATCATGCTGTGTGGTGGTAAAAAGTGTATTGGAGGAATTGGTTGAGGACCAAATAGCCCCTGGGATATTAAAATCACCAAGAACTACTAAATGGTACCTATCTGAATGTCGATTGGAAACCATCTGAATTGCGGAAAGATGGTTCCAATAAATAGGAAGTTCCGACATAGGAGGAATGTAGGAACAAGTAATAAAAATAGAGCTACCATTGACTGATAGCTTAACACAAAGGAATTCAACATCCTTGCACTCCTCGAAAGTTATTAATTCAGACGCGAGAGTGGAGTCAACCGCTATGAGGACACCACCTCCACGTCTGATAGGCCGATCCAGCCTATATATCGTGAATACAGCTGGAAAAACTTCGGAGCTCAGAATCTCCGGCTTTAACCAGGTTTCTGTGAACACAATAACCTGGGAAGCAAACGAGAGACTATCAGAATACAATTTTGAAAGCTTACTACGTAAACCTCTTGCATTCTGATAGGAAATAGAAAGGGGATTTGTTAGTTTTTTGGAGCGGAAGACGTAGAGGGCGCAGTGGTCTGGTCGGGCCTGGGAAGACTTATTCCTACAGGCCGCCGTTTCTTTTTCTTAGCTTCGAACTCTTTGACGACAACGTATTCAGGCCAGAATTTGGTCGAACATTATGTCAAAGAATTCGTTTGGGACATTCATTTTGAAAGACGAAATGTCCCTGGCATAAGAAAATTTGAATTTTTCCACCTTTATTTTATTAATTTCAGCTCCAGTTTTGCCTTGTATAAAAGCAATTACATCTACCGATGTCTGAGAAGGGGAGAGCCGCGAAACAAAAATCTGTTTCGTAGGTAGGACAGCTATAAGGGCTTTTGGCGATACAGACTGAATGTCTGCATTACCAATATCGGCGGTAGTCCGGGCCTGACACCCTGGGCAGGTAAATTAATGGGGCTCTGAGGGGTCAATATTTGAGACCCCCCAGGGGACACTACGGAAATCACCGGGGGCACGGTCCCTCCCGCGGTACATTCGGGTAATGAATCTTTTCTGCCTCTCGACCTCAGAACCCTTGGATTCAGACCTGAGGTCGATGGCTGAGCCGAGGGAGGCTGCTGTTGGGAGCACGCACCGGGGTTTAGGGATCCGTCTGTATGCTGCAGCACAATGTTGTCGCACAGCCAGCAGCCGATTGTAAGATCAGCCGAGGTAATAACCTTTTTACAGGTTTTAACACTACAGACAATAGCGGACATTATTTGGACTTACCACTGTACCTTTGCGTAAGGAGAGATAAGAGTGCAGCTGCACCGAAAAAACGGGAGAGTGAAAGAGCGGGTGAGCGTGGGAGCAAGCTTTTCGTTTAGCTGTCGCGACGGCGCAAACTAAACGGAGAAGGCACAAAGAGGAATGCAAAAAATGCAAAAGCAAACACTAGCAGCACAACTAAAATGTGAAATTAATAATAATTAAATACACAAAACAGAATAGCTGAATGCACACGAAGTGAACGGGATCTTTAATAATCGCAAAATCAAAGAATTAGAATAAAACACCGTTTAATTTTAGCAAAAAATTACACAAAACGAGAGCGCAAGAAAAAAACACGTTCGTTCACTTGGAAGAGAGAAAGCTCAGCGACACAAAAAAAGCCGCAGCCTAAATTTTTACTAACTTCTATGTATTTTTGCTTGGGGTTTCTTTAATGTTTTTAATTTTTTTTTTTTTTTTTTTTTTTTACTTTGCATTTATTT
>VNJU01000501.1:0-17139 GCA_008042675.1 Drosophila seguyi
CAAAGAGTTTTTTAACACACAATTTAAGTCTTTAATGAATCGATATGAAATAAATCACTATTCAACGTTTAGTACTTTAAAGGCTTCAATTGTTGAACGGTTCAACAGGACTTTAAAGGAACTCATGTGGAAGGAGTTTTCTTACAATGGAACCTATAAATGGGTTGATATGTATAGGAAATTAATTGAATTTTACAACAACAAAATACACAGGACTATAAAAATGGCACCTAACGATGTGAACACTAGCAATCAAAAACATATCTTGAAAACGGTATACAACAATATTAAAATGTTTGCGGGTAGCAAACTAAAAATTGGTGATAATGTTCGCATTTCGAAATATAAGGGAGTATTTGAGAAATCGTACACACATAATTGGAATGTTGAAATTTTTTCGAATTTACAAAGTTCAAAATACACATCCAACTACATATTTGTTGGAAGATTTAAATGGGAATCCTGTTAAGGGTGTTTTTTATAAGGAAGAACTGAAGAAAACCCGATTTCCACATACCTACCTTGTTGAGAAGGTACTTAAAAGGAAAGGAAAAAGATCCCTTGTTCGTTGGTTGGGTTTTCCTAAAAGTGATGACAGTTCGATAGATAACTCTGAAATTTTTTAATGAAATAAGCACACAAGCCATTTTTTGTTTTTATTATAATTTTTATATATATATAATCTTAGATTTAAATTATTTGTTAATCTTAGAATCGAAATGTTGAATAAATTATTATTATTACTTTTATATGCATTCGTTTTATTTACAAATTTATGACTATATTTTTTTTTAATTACAAAGTCTGGATTCTCCATTTTAGCCATTTTAAAATAAGGTGACAAACTAAATCTCGTTCATAATTATCGAGTGCACTTTTGTTTTCATCTAATTTTCTTTTGAGATAATTTTTCTTTTTCTTCGCTAAGTAGAGATTCATTTGAAATAAGTATATTAGACCAACCCATCGAGTTTACTTCTAGAGTTGATATACAACCCATTACTTCGGGTTCTATTGTCTTATAATGTCCTATCGCAAATGTCGAAATCCCGTCTTGACAAATAATTCTTTTATCATCTTTATTGTCTTATGTTATTTTAGAAATTTTTTATGTATTTATTTCATGCCCCCTAGACCTAAAAAGATACATGCTGTAACTTTCTCGTTGTCCTGTGAAGAAACAATTTTTGTAATTGTTGAATGTAATTTTTTGTAAACAGCTTCTCTTTACGCCCTTGTTTTTCTTTACACACTTTTCCGGCTGGCTACCTGAACTCGCTGTTGTATACGCATACATTTTTGAGCGAAGGCCCACAAACTCTCGCATAGACCTTCCCAAGAGCTCGTTCTTAAAGAACCCTAATCTCTTTTTGTTACACTGCTGAAAATTGTATTGTCTATTCAGATGTGTCAAATTTTGAAGTAATATCCTCTCGAATATCAATATACAGATCTTCTGTTTTAATAGAATATATGAATGAATCTGTATCCATATAATTTAATTTGAGTGTACTTTGGAATTTGAGTTTCATGTATGAATAATGGAAATCATACATCTTCCATTTTGATAGCTACAACACTACGAAGCCCAAGAATGTTGGTCAAACTTTATGCAATCTATTCATTTGGATTGCATTCGATCTTGCTATCAAGTCCCTCGCACATAATCTGGGGCGCCCACCTTGTGGACCCACAGGTGGGGCTTCCCATTCTGTAACTAAGCGTATATCTTTGCACTTTAAGCTGTTCTCCATCGTCTTTCCGTACACACTGTTCTTTAAAAGCTTAAAAAGTCTTTTTCAAAATTACTTTTAGCCCTTGTCCTATGTTCAGTGTTTATGTCAATGTATTTCTTAAGCCATGGTTTTTGCTTAAATTTAAGGATTAAATGAATTTTTTTCAATTCCAATCCATTCCTAACTGAATGTTCTAAAACTTTATAGTGTATGATATATTTATTTTTATCACACAAATCTGCAATTAGTTTTGGGGTTTTGGAAATTTTTTAAGCGAGTCTGTTTGCCGGGCAAAAAGGTAGGTTATGTAGGTTATGTAGATCATGAAGGGAGTATGGATATTTCAAATCTACCTCTAGAATATACCCATACTCACTAGATCCAGAAATAGAATGAACATTAAATAAATCTATTTCTGATTGATCTAACCATTTAAAACCCGCATAAGGCAGTGCTTCAGACATTGCCCATCCGTATAAATTATTTGCATCCACATACATTAAGTACTCCGATTCCTTTGTTGGATCAAAATCTTCAAGGTATTTGTGGTTTGCCTTCGTATATCTATGGCTCCTTTGAACGAAGCCCCCTCGAAGTCCAGACTGAATAAATGTTATCATATCAACAACTGTCAGCAATTCGAGTGATATCTCAGTTGTTTTTAACATCGCGTCCCACGACAGGCCAGGCGTGGTGTAGTAGTTTGCAGCATCCAACTGATATATGGATGAACAAATAGCCCTAAAGTTTTGGAAAATGTCTGTGAGCAATAAAACGTCTGTTTTAAGATATAACTCCATGTAATCTTTAAGTGTTTGACACTTGAAGTGGTTTCAAACCTGAACTGCATGGAGATAATCAGCTTCACAACATTCTGTGTCTGATAAGGGGCTATAAAACGCATACCTTGGTGGGAGATAAGTTTCTCTCAACTTGTCTTCGGAATCTAAGTATTCATATGGGAATACTCCTTTCCTTCGAAGTAAAGAAAAATCTGATATTTTTGGAAATTGATTTCGAAGAACTTTAAAATCCACTTCATTTAAATTCCCTGCAAGGGTGTCTAAGCTAGAGGGCATGAAACGAATAGTATCTCAAAATCTAATTTCGAAGTTATTTTTTCCTACATTAATATATTTTGATATTGAAATATATAATTCTTTATTTAAAGGAATTATTTTGATGTCACCCTCTATTTCCCCAAGATCTTTCACAAATAAGTGGGCATCATATTTTGATAGATTGTGAAAGAAACCGGGGATGAAATCTCCTGTTCTATATTTTAGGTTGCAATCGGAATGTGCTGCACCACGAAATTCTCCTGTAAAATGACAGTGATCTCTCACTCTGTCATTTCCTAAATTTTTTTTACAAATATGACAGTTTAGAGCCTCATCAAAATCATAAGTGTCCTGATGAATCATTTGGATGGGAACTACATGAGTCATGTAATTCTCAAAAATAGCAGACAAATCGGAAGTTAAAGTATCTACAAAAGTACGCCCGACATTTATGGCTGTCTTTGTTACATATTTATCAAGGTTGAGTCAAACTACACTTGATATAATATGCAAAGGCTATTGGCTTGTGCTTATTTACTATTTTTGTTTTTTCACTTACATCTATTGAAGTAGGTTCGAGTATGCACTCGAAGTCAGCATACACTGCAAAGGGGGCCTCCAGCTGACGATGAATATTTTTGAACTTGAGTTCAGTTTCCCGTTCCTTCGGTGGCTGGCTCACTAGGTTGCTGCACCTTTCCGCATGACACATGGCCCTTTCCTCACTCGATGAATGTGCAAGACATTTGTTGCAGAACCAACGTCTATCTCCACTTTTTCCTAATGGAGATGACAAAAGGCTGTAATAAAAAAGACAGGAAAAATTTAATAAATGTAATAAATAAATTTTAATTTTTATTTATATTTATTTATTTATTTTTATTTAGTTATTTATTTATTTATTTTTTTTTTTGGTTTTATCTGTTTTTGTTTTTATTTCTTTGATTTTGATAAATAATGATAGATGCTTACCCGGAAATATTTTTAATCCACACATAATGTCCATGTAAACTGGTGAATGGGTGGTCGAGGTACAGCAAATTTATGTGATACGTCTTCTTCGTTCAATTTGAGAAAAGAGGACCGAAAAATTGATCCTTTTCCTCATCATATCCAAACACATTAATTTTTTTCACGTGCATTGGAAACGATAATCCAGTAAAGTCGAGTGTTATATTTCCAGTGATGATGGTTGGAGAAGTTATGTCTACTCCGTAGACATTGCAGCGTTCCCCTTTCTCTTTTGGGATGAGTGCTGACACAATTGCTCACTTGAAACAGTAAACATCATTGTTTTGTACATTGATGCATGCTTGCCGTTTTTTTTTAGGGATTTAGGTAGTTCGAAATACTCTGATCTTTTTAGAGGGACACATTTAAGCATGTTCAGCTCGACTCTAATAATTTTTGTAAGGGTCCACCCAGAGCAGCTCTCTTGGAACTAATCCATTTTGGTAATTATCTCGCTTGTGTGGGAATCGTATAAGTCGATTAAATTTGACCCAATCGTAACCAGACTCATCTTACTCTGGAACGACTTTATTTCGAGAAGTATTTCCTCATCCTTCATCAAAATATACTCCCCAAATATTTCAAAATTTATCTTTGAGGAAGTTTGGAAGGATAGCACTCTTTCAATATGAGGGAGTAGCGCTTGGCCCGCTTCATTAAGAAATTCACGTGGAATCCTATGAGGTGATCCCTGGTTCAAAGACATATATTGAAGAATACGTCCCTTGTACCCGTCAACGATTTGCTTAATTTGTCCCTCCAGGGGTCGGGTAGCAAAATTTTTATGCTGTTCAGTACGAACATGGTATTGAGAGGTAGGTACTGCTGGCAGGAGTTGCAGTAAATTCCATTCATGTTGTTGTTCTAGTTGTTGTTGATGTTGTTGCTATACATTTTGGTGTTGATTTTGATTTTGTTTTTGATTGATTGGTTCAAAGTTTTGACACAACTTTGGCTTTATTGTTTTTTATGTTTTAGTATTCCTTTTTTTTTAATTTTAATAAACACTTTTTAAATTTGCACTTCTTAAATTTGCACTTTTTAAATTTGCACTTTTAAATTTAGCCTGAAATGGCACTTTGAAACTCTCAAAGTCTCTGAATCCTTCGAATATCAAACTAGAAGTGAGTCTTCAGACTCGGTTAGTCTATACTGAGAGCCACCAAAAAATCTAAAAAACCCAAAAATGTTTAGAAAAACACTTGACATTTATTCCCACCCTTTTTATCTCCTCTGAAGCGTGTTCCGAGATAGTTGAGAAACCGTTACAAGTGTATCTTTGTACTCCTCTCCCACGCACTCCCATTTGCGTTGAGTAATTCAACATATTCTTTCAAGCATTCAAACGGTTGTATGTGGAAGGAGTGTGGGAAAATGATGTTGCTTTCAAGAGAGGGGCGTGGGTGCACGTTCATAGGAATTTACTTTGGTTTTTTTCGTTACGAGTCTAGCACCCTTCTTCGATTACACCCCATCCCTTTTTTTATTTGAGGATCCAGGGTGAACGCTCAAGATCGGGTTCGCTGTCTCGTGTGCATTTACAAATACATCCCGTCCCTAAGGTAAACGGTATGGGTGAACGTGTGTCCCAGGATCGATGGGATGCGCCTGGTTCAATTACACCCCTCATCCCTTTTTTAGAGAGGATTCTTGGTGAACGCACACGAGCAGCCCAGGATCGTGGCGGCGTGGGATCGCTCGCGTCTGCGCCGCGCCTCTTTTCAGTTACACCCCGTCCCTTTTCAAGGGTCGAGGGTGAACGTGTACATGTCACTCGTGGATAAACACGCACGTGCGGGACAGGCTCGCTCGGGATCGTGGGAACCCTTGAACACTTGTTACTCAAGTACCCTTTTACATCTCGCGACCCTAATTTATTTCATCTTTATTACCCCCTCTGCTGACAGGTTGACATCTAACCCTAATTAATTGCATTTTTATTGCTCCATTTTTGACAGCTACCCCATTAATTGCATTTTTATTACCCTATTTGCCGACATAAAAGGTCCCGCTACACGGGTAAACATACTACTTACCTTTTTTGTCAGAGGAATAACAAATGATTCCTTCCGAATAAGGGGAAAGTGGGAGGTCTTTAAGGACAAGGTAAACAATTTTAGAAGGGCATTGCACAGCAGCGTCGCCACAATACCTAAACACACAGCCAGGTATTCCGTCGGGACCAGGCTAGTAAACGGGCTGACCACGGTGAATATCTGAAAGGATAGAGCTTTCGTTTAAATTAGGACTGAAAATTAAGTTTGACTTGGGCATGATGTAGGAATAAGTCCGATTTGCGTCGGTGGAATTTGAGAAGGTGGTTTGAAAAAACGGCGCAAACAGATCGGCAATTGCCTGATCCATTTTTACGGTAGTATTTTCAAAGGAAAGCGAGGGGGGATAAGTAATTGGCTTACGTTTGGTGTTAACAAAATTATAACACTGTTTTGGGTCCTCAGAGAACTGGGCCTTACAACGAGCTAAAAAATTGTTGTAACACTGCGCGTTCAGCACGGTATATCTCGACCGAGCAGATAAATAAGAGGAAAGGACAGATTGAGAATACAGATTAGATTTTTTATTTTTAAGGCAACTCAACTCTTTAGTAAACCAAGGAGGCTTATTCGAGGTTGACGGATAGTATAACGGAACACATTCAAGAAAAAATGAATTTATGGCACTGTAAAAAATATCCACGGCTTCAGACATGTCAGTTCCCCTGTATAGATCGGACCAATTGAAATCAGATATGAAGTTATTCAGCCGTTCGAAGTCCGTCTTGCGAAAGCAGAGCACTTTTTTGGCTGGACGATCAGAAATGTTCTGTAACTCAGTCCCAATGTCGATATTCACATCGACAGTAGCATGATAGGGATCTTCGGGTACCGTCAGCGGTGCCGCTTTGGCTAAACTAACTCTTGCCGGGTTTGAGACGAAACAGAGATCAAGCAAGCGCTCTAGGGAATTTCGTACATGGTTGGCTTGAAACATCGAATGTCGCTTGCCACCTTGAGACCGTGCTGCTCCGCTGGGTTCTGCTTCCAGACCTTCCAGTCCTGCGTTCCTCTGCCAATAGGTCGATGGGGATTGATCCGGCTACCACCAGTGCAGCCTCTTCCGAGACAGTGCAGAACCAGCTGGATATGCGCAGTGCGCAGCGTCTATATACTGACTTGCATTGTCGGCTGTAGCTCGCAGTCAGCATGGCTTCCGCCTATATCGGTGCGGCATATAGCATGGTGGAGATCACCACTGTCGCTATTAGCCGCCGGCTGTGCTGTCTAGGACCGCGCGTATTGTCCATCATCCTAGAGATGGCGGCAGTGGTCTTGAATGCCTTTGCTGCTGCGTACTCGAGGTGGCTTTTGTAGTTCAGTCGGTGATCGATCAGAACTCCGAGATACTTGACTGCCGGGCTAGACTCGATGGTGGTCGAGCCGACCCGGAAGCTCAGCTTCTCTACGGCCTTTCAGCTACTTATGAGCACTGCTTCCGTCTTGTTTTCTGCAGGCGAGACCCCGTTTTCTGTCAGCCAGGAAATCAGCAGGTCGACAGCAAGACTGCACTTAGCTGAGACGTCGTCCAGTTGCTTCTCCACAGTGACCAGTGCGATGTCGTCTGCGAACCCAACCACGGCGCAGCCTTCGGGCAATGTCCGAGGACTGAGCCTTGGTGAACGCCTCCTGTCACCTGGTACTCTTGGTTGCCTGCGTCTAAATTGTACAGCAAGACGCGGTCCTTAAAATAGTCGACTATCAGCTGCGTGAGGTACCCTGATATGCAGCCACGTTGTAGTGCTTGCAGGACCAGGCTCCAGTTCGCTGAATTGAAGGCGTTTTTTACGTCGAGGGTGCATACAAGGCAGTATTCCTTGGAACCGCCCCGCCATCGATCTCATTCAATCGCATTAGCTGCCAGTTGCGTTACTTATCGGATCGCGTCGATTGTGCTTCGCCTCTTCCGGAATCCATGCTGGTGGCTTGACAAGGCTCCGCGCTCCTCGATTTCCCTTTCCAGCTTCATGCATATTATGCGCTCGAATATTTTGCCCAGTGTATTCAGCATGCAAAGGGGCCGGAATGAAAACGGGTCGTCGTTGAACTTGCCTGGCTTCGGGATGAACACGAGCCTTTGCTGCTTCCAGGCCAGGATAGGCCTTATTTATGGCGTGCAGAGCTGCATTGGGAATGCCATCCGGTCCAGGTGCCTTGGATGCTTTGCAGCTGGCCAACGCGCTCAGGACTTCCTCCTCGCAGGTGGGCAGCGCTTCGTCAGCACCCACGCTTGGTGCTCTTAGAGGCGACTGAGTAGGGAAGAGAGTGGAGACTATTGCTCCCATCTGCTCCTGAGAGCTCTGAATTGGCTGTCTGGTTAGCTTGCCCATCACCATTATGTATGCTGATCCAAAAGGTTTTTGGTCAGCCGCGTCGCAAAGGAAGCACTTGTTCTTGCTTGCCCTGGAGCGTCCCCTGCTTCGCTGACATCTCCGCCTAGCAGTGAGACAGTTGATTCTGGCTGTAGCTATCTCCTGGTTCCACCAGGGGACTGGTCGCCTTCCGTCTCCTTTAGTGGAGCTTTCCATTGCATCGCAGGCTGTCTTGATTCTGGCGGTTATCGTGTTCGCGCAGGTGTCCGCCTCTCCTGTGATGGTGCTGGCATCCATTCAGCTTAGGAGCGTCTCGGCATTCAGGGTATGTACTCTATACACTGTTTCCCGATTTGGTGGGCCTGGCTGGCTGTGGCTCGAGCGGAAGATTATGGCAGCGTGATCGCTGTAAGTAAATAGGTCAGTGACCTCCCAACAGCTGTTCCGGGAGAGCTCCGGGCTGGCGAAAGTCTAATCAATTATTGACTCCCGGCCTGCCTTGCTGTAGGTGCAACTATTACCGTCATTTAGAAGGCAGACATCCAGGTTGGCCAGGGCATCAAGGATGATGGTTCCCCGCTGTGTGGTTCTCGTGCTCCCCCAGGCGGTGGACCACGCGTTGAAATCTCCTGCCATTAGTACCGGGGACCGTCCACGAGCATCTTGGGCGATCTCCTGTATTATGTCCCTGAACTCGTCGATGTGCATACTCGGGGCGAGGTAGCAACTGTAAATGGTAGTCGCTTGGAACCTAGCCCTGGCGTAGCCACGTCTCGACGCCCTCTGCGCTAGGTGACCGGTGGGCTGACCGCAGCTCTATATGGCTGCACCGCCATCAGCGCTTTGTTGCCATACTCCTTCAGGATTGGGCTTGTAAGGCTCGCTCAATATGGCGATGTCAATCTTCTGTCTGAAACAGCAGGTCTTGGGAGGAACTTAACCATTGCTCGAGGTATTGATGGCCTTCTGGTACTCGGGGCAGCTCCTGCTTAGGGTCGCATGCTCTGCGTCCCTCGCGGTCTTGCCACCTCTAGAGCAAAGGATCACCTGGGCTTGCACTTGCACGTGTTGTGCTTGTGGCCGGTGCCTCCGCACCTGAAGCATGCCTCTTGGCTGGCTTTGGCTGGAAAGTTAGCCTATTGGAGAGTCATGAGAAAGAATAGGTTTTGTAGCAAGTTTGCTAGTTGAGAGATCTATTTTCTAGTAAATGTTTTTTAGCTTTGATTAAAAGGTTAGTAATAGGGGTTTTCTATAAGTCACGAGGGCTGCTCTTATTGCGGATTTTTGGGACGATTTCAAGAGCTTTGACGTTGAGGGAAAAGCTGTCCAATAAATGGGGTGGGCTGCATTCTATTTTTGATATGAGAATAGAGTTAACAATTTAAATGAGGGAGGCTGGGTTGCAGTTTTAGGTACGAGAGGAGAGGTGTTTAATGATACTAATCCTAATTGACTTGCTACAACTCGGCCGTCCTGACCTTGAGATAGCCCATTATCTCGGCATTGCAACATGTCTTGGCCGTCAGGCGACAGGTGGGCAAGGGAAATCACGTGTAACTACTTTGAAAGTAGGCGCCGTATCTGCACACACTGTCGGAAGTGCGACTCTGCTCTCCATGCGAGGGCGGCTGGAAGCAGACTCTTGTGTTGGTTATGTCTCGACCAAGGGTGCTGACTAATAGTGGTCGGGCGTAGAGATGATAACTTTTAATAAAAGTCCCCAATCTAAGGTAGAAGGATTCATGGCTGAGGATTCCTGTCCTACAGGGCTATGCTGCGGGTGACCTCCTTACCCGCTGAAGCCACGCCCAAGCGGGAGCAGTCTTTTGACAAGACCCCAGAGTCGGGCTTGTCAAAGAAGCCGAAGATTGCTAATTCAGAGCCGATAGGGCCATCATATAGTCGGATGGCAAGTGGCGTCAAGCTCAGCATCACCTCGACTGACGGGCCGTCGACCTTACTAGCGGAGCAGATGGCTACGCTCAAGTCGCCGATCCAGGAGGCGGTCTGAGGCAACAGTTCAAGGGATGTGTGCCGAAAACTGGGATGCTCGTCTGGGTCAGGTGCAACTTTAGCCTTATCAAGGCAAACAGTTCGCTTGTCGTGGAGCTGTTGGAGCAGGGCCAAAGCACTTCCACCCAGAACTATGGCGTCGGAACCAGGACTCCAATGTTGGCCACGGTATCTAGGCTGCCGAAGGAAGCGGTAGGCAATAACTCTCGATGAGACAACCCCGGCAGCCACGTCCAGCGCTCTACGGAAGAGCCATGAGAAACACAAGGGTTCTCCAGGCGAACCTGCATCACGCCAAAGGGCCGTCGGTCACTTTCGCCGAGCGGAAGATCGACCTGGCCACAGGCCAAGAGCCATGGTTGATCGGTGGCCAAATTAGAGGACTAAGCTGCGGCACAAGTAAGTTATTATATGACCGCAGTGGAGGTGCTCCTCGCGTGGCTATCCTTTTGGATAAGAACGTGAAATCTAGTTTTTTCCTTCCAGGACATTACAGTTCAAACTTTTCAGCCCCTTTCAAGCCTTAGAGGGCAATCTGATCTTTCCAGCCTTGCTACAACATAGCATTGAGATAAGTATCACTTCACTTGTCGGTCTGCTTAGAGCCAGCTTTGCATGGGGATACCAGAATCGTGGAGGAGAGTCAAAGTTGTATTTATTTCTAAATACGGCAATCGAACTCTTACTAACCCAAGTCATACAGACCGATAGTCAGAAAGAACAGTAAATCTTTCAAATCTATGGAAATAGCTTTGTGCTCCTTCCTGGACTTAGAAGCTGCTTTCGACAACACTGGCTATCAGTCAATCTTCAGAGATCTTTCTTATCTACCTTGACGCAGTAACCGTAGCCTAGATAAAAGCTATGCTACGACAACGAGAAATATCTTCCACGCTAGACACGGCGACGGTCCGTATTAACGCTGTCAGAGGGTGTCTACAAGGGGGAGTGTTGTTGCTCCCCTGCGATGGACACTTGCAGTGGACGAAGTCCTAGGAAAACTACACAGCCAAGAAATCGATGCCATTGGGTATGCAGACGACTTGGCCATTGTAGTCGGCTACACTGTCACCGAACTGATGCAAAGGGCACTCAATTTGGTTCTTGACTGGTGCACAAAAATGATCTCAACATCAATCCGCACAAGGCGATTGTAGTGCCGTTTGTATCTCTGTCGGGAGCCTTACGCACATGCCTAACTGCGGCTACGGAGAAAATTATTGGATTGACTCGGCTACACATTCACATACAAGAAGGAGCCGCTAAAGCTTCCTTAAAATCAAAATCATATCTGGGTTACTGTCTAATGATGCTGGTTATGTCAGTATTTTAAATAATATGTCTGGCTTAGAGATCTGCTGCTCTACTTCGGGGCGAATTCACATCCCAGACCGTAGGGGTTGGGATATTGGCAACCCTTGTAGTGACCCCAGGAGCCTGCAGTGGTTCACTGAAGGTTCTAAAACTGTCTCGATTGAAAGTGTCTCGATTGCACAATGACCCAGTGTCTTTGAATCAAAGATTCATGCCATTGAGGCCTGCTCTAAACTCATCCTGCACAAAAGGATGTGGAGAGATTCAGTATATATATTTTCAGATAGGCAAGATAGGCGATCAAAGATCTATCCTATTGGAGGATATGCTCCAAGCTCGTTGCAGACTGCTGGACCACCCACCAGCAGAACTCCACCGGGAACAGAGTAACTTTGTGTTGGGTTCCCGGTCATGCCGAAAACGGCAACGAAAACGCAGACGAGCTGGCAAAAGTCCGCTCAGCGACTCCTTCACACGGCCCGATTCTTCACACGGCCAAGGCGGCAGAAAGATGGGTTAAAGGAGCGAAATCCAGGTATTGGATATCCAGTTCAGGATATCGTCAAGCTAAAGAGCTAATATGTCCGCTGGTAGGCAGGAACACTGGTGGGTGTTCCAGGATGAATCTAAGACTTTTGGTATCCTACTTCACCGGCCACCATTTCTGAAAATATCATCTTTACAAGGAGTGTAGGCTTTTTAAAGAAAACGACTGAACGACTAAACACATTCTTTGTGAATGTTCAGCCATTTTTTGGTCCAGGAGGCACCTGCATACTGAGCTCTTGATAGCTACCAATTAGCACCATCATACGCTCTTGCATCCAGTGCATCCAGTGCACGCGGCCCTTCGAAGCTTCGTTTACCTCCCTACTTCTAGTTTACCAATTACGTACCATCTTTATGGTATCTTTATTATGTTTAAACAAAACGATTTTAAAATGCGGTACATTTATCGAGATCATGTCATCAGTTATAAGCGAACAAACTTTCCCGCAAACTGAATCGAACAAAATTACGAATTTGCTCTTATTGATTTCTATACTTTCAATTCTATTCCTAATGTTGGTAAGAGAAACAATCTATTTCATATTGGGAATAAAGTGAGTGAAATGCTTGTGTTGGTTTCATGATAATTTTAAAAATATAGTAAATAGGCATAACAATACATTTAAAGTTCAAGCTGTTACAAAAAATGAAACCGTTTATTTTAATCATGAACAATCAATTGTTAACTGCAGAGAAATAAGCACACTCGAAGTACGAATAACTGATCAGAACGGAGATTTAATTAATTTGTCAGGGGTAACAAAACTTACGATCAGCAGAATGATAATCTATAATAAAAAGCCTGTCCTTTGCTCCCTTATTAACATTACTAAATCAAAAGCTGAAGTGAAAGGAACATCATCGTCATCCGAAGGATGTCCTTTGCTCCCTTATCAACATTACTAAATCAAAAGCTGATGTAAAACAACATCATCATCATCCGAAAGACCTTCAAACAATCAAACTGGTTTATCATTAAAAAATAAATTTATTTCAAAATCACTTGGATTTAATATAAAAAAGTAGTTTGAAATTGACATGACATTTTTCACGTTAAAGAAAAACCTATCAACGATCATCATATCAATTGCATTAACTGGAAACACTTCTGTTATAAGTGAAAACTTTTTCCCACAAATTGAGTTGAAACGAAATTATGAATGTGCTCTTATTGATTTCTATACATTCAATTCTATTCCGAATGTTGACACGAGGAACAATCTATTTCATATTGGGAATAAAGTTATTGAAATACCTGTGGGATCATATGAGTTTGATGATATTATTAAATATATATTTAATAGGCTTAAAGAGTTTCAACTTCATGACAGTGTTAAATTGAATGTAATAACAATACATTTCAAATTCAAGTTGTTACTAAAAATGAAACTGTATATTTTAATCATGAACGATCAATTGGTCAGCTATTTGGATTTTATAAACGAAAACTAAGACCACAAAATGATGTAATTTACAACTCGGATAATCTAATAAACGTAAACTCTATTAGATTGGAATGCAACATTATTAGCGTACGATCCGGTCGGTAATAGACCAAATCATGTGCTGCATGAATTTGGAATAAATTTACCACCTGGATATAAAATGAACATTACACCACGGAATTTAATTTATTTACCTGTCAACTGCAGAGAAATAAGCACACTCGAAGTACGGATAACTGATCAGAACGGAGACTTAATAAATTTACGAGGGGAAACTGTAACAATTCGTTTACACTTACGATCAGCAGAATGATAATCTATAATAAAAAAACTGTCCTTCGCTCCCTTATCAACATTGCTAAATCAAAAGCTGAAGTGAAAACAACATCGTTGTCATCACAAGTATCTTCAAAAAATCGAACTGCTCTATCAATAAAAAATAAATTGATTTTAAAATCACTTGGATTTAATATAAAAAAGTAGTTTCAAATGAATGACATTTTTCATGTTCAAGAAAAGCCTATCAACGATGATAGTATCATTTAAAAGGAATACCACACTTATTTTCCATATGAACAAAAAATTCAAGACAAATGACGAAGTTCGTTTCACAATACAAAATCAAGATTTACATGTCCTGTGAAAGCTTTCTACACTTTGAAGGAACTCTTAGCAAAATTATTGAAAAAGCTACAGGGCAAGCAGTACAAATTCTGTTGATGGCTTGCTCAAAAATAATTGCACAGCCAATTTTTTTGATTAAATAAGATATGAGTTAAATGGATGTGAACTTGATAAGACACGCTTTATTGGTATTACATCGACCCTCAAGATCTATCTCTCCATCTCTCAACAGGAGGGAGTTCTTTATCATAACCCCGGATGGGGTAACGGAGAGTCTGGTGGATATTTTACCTATTTTGTACCACTGAAAATGTTGATGGGATTTTCTGAAGACTATAAGAAAGTTTTATTAATTTGTAAACATGAACTTATCCTCCTACTAGCTAAAACTACTGATGATATGTACTATACTTCAAAACAGCTGATGGGAAATCGCATAAAACAAACACCCCCGTAATCCTCTATTCTCTCAAGTGAAATAATAGCTATTTACGAGGCCGTTAAGATCTACTCAAAATTAGCAGGCAAATATGCTACATGCACGATTCCCTATCCTCCAATAAATCAATAACAGACCCCAACATCCACTCGTTATACACACCTTCAATTAGAAACATCGTTTCTAATCACTTTCCAAAAATAAAACTTATCTGGATCCCGAGCAACGTCGGCATAAAAGGCAACAAAAGATCGGACAGCGCAGCCAGGGCAACTCACAATTATTCACTTATTTATTCTAATAACTACAACTCCAATGACATTGCTCATTTCCTCAAGAATTCCTACACACACAAAAATCAAAGACTGCAAAACCTAACTTCATAATGGTTCAAACAAATCAGACAAAACACCACACCAAACTTTTCATTTAAAAGCACAAACCTAATTAGCAGAAGAAGAGAAATGTTCTGACTTTTCGCTTTCTCGGGTACTGTCATAAAATAAATGTTGCCAGCTCAGAATGTTGCTGGCGAAAAATGTTGCAAGCAACAAAGCCAAACAGATATATATATATTCCTATGGCAGCTATATGATATAAGGGTCTGATTTTTTATAAAATTAAAACCGAAATTCTGGAATAATACAAAATGGCCATGTCTCAAATTTTATGAAAATATGTTTAAATTTGGCATAGTTAGATATTTTTTCTCAAAATTTTCCGATAGGTCCTATGGCAGCTAAAATCGAAATTCTAAAATAATACCAAATAGTCAGATCTAAAATTTTATGCAAATATCTTAAAAATTGGCTAAGTTATAATTTTTTTTTATTAAAATTTACCGATAATTTATAATTATAATTATTTTATAATTATTTATAATTATAATTTTTTTTTTTCATTCAAATTTACCGATCGTTCGGCCGTCAGCCAGCGGACGGACAGGGGGACTAACAGGCGAGAAATCACCTGCCGTAACTGTTCGTACC
This sequence comes from Drosophila seguyi, assembly GCA_008042675.1. Lineage (NCBI taxonomy): Eukaryota > Metazoa > Arthropoda > Insecta > Diptera > Drosophilidae > Drosophila > Drosophila seguyi. The sequence continues at coordinate 15,548 of VNJU01000501.1, forward strand.
GTTGGAAGTGCGGCTATACTCTCCCCGTGCGGCCGGCTGGAAGCAGGTCCCAGTAGGTCATGTCTCTGCTGAGGATGCTGACGAATGGTAGTCGGTCGGGGAGAAGAAAACTTCTGCCCAAAAAATTACCCCAATCCAAGGTGGAACAGCATATGGCGAGGGATGCATGTCCGGGGGGTGCTTGGACGTTAATATGCGGACTCTGGTGGACCGGCCGACCCTTCAGTTTCAACTAGGCCTACCACGGTATGCGGGCTCTACCGTGGCGGACCATCCCCATCCCAGCATACTCGTGGGAATCAAATGAACAAAGCAAATCAACAAAAAAAACCAAACAAAGGTGATCGACAAACCTTAAAGGCGGAAGGGGGTGTACCCCCCTCTAATAACTCGAAGACGCTCAGCGGTCGAGTGAATAAAAAGGAGGAGGAGAGCTTTTCAAAGCGCCTCCATCCGGGGACCAGTGCTACTGGTAAGTGCGAACCGATGGGCCCGTCGAGCAGCGTGATCGGGGGCATGCCCCTCGACGTGACTGCAGGCGGCTCCAGAGGTAACCCCTCTCCAGGAAGCTCGGCCCGGCCGCAACAGAGGAAGAGGACGCTCTACAACGAGAGAAGAAGAGCGGCCTTCATCCTTGCCCGTGCCAACCCAGCTATGGAGGCAGACCCAAACCAAGCGGGTCTTATAAAATGGGCGAAAGGCAGCCTGAGAGGGTGCGAAGGGTGGTTGCCCCCAATGCCAAGCAAGCCAGCTCCATCGTGGGCAGTAGCGCCGCCAAACGCCAGCGGTCTGCGGAAGGACAACCGCCGCAGCCGAAGAGTTCCAAGGTGCAGCCTCAGCGGTCCTTCGCCGAGGTTACCAAGGGTAAGATCCTGATTGGAGTGGTGGACGAGGCTCCAGTGATGGACATATCCCGAGGGACCAGTGGCGGTGGATCGTCGGGGAACTGCACGACAGGTTCGTGGAGGAGCTGTTGGTGTCGGGTGGTGCGCTGCCCCGATGTGAGGATGCCGGCTGGCATCAAGGAGGTGTGAAGGTGATCGCATGCGAAGATGCGTAGTCGGTCACCTTCTATAAGAGAGCGATCGCGGGATTGGGAGAAGTTTTCCAAGGGCCAGGGCGTGGCTCTCGCACAAGCCAGCAGAGCCTGAGAAAATTCTCAAGCTTCCGCAACTGAGCAACCCCGACCTCCCCTCCTCTGATTGGCGAGTTGCCAAGGTTGAGGAGGCCGTCGATCCGAGGCGCCAGGTTGTCCTGACTCTCAATGAGGGGACAGTCGAGGCGCTGAAGAAAAACGGGGGAGCGCTTAGATACGGATTCGACAGAGTGGCCGTCCGCATTTACAAGGCCGACGCCAAGCCGGGCCACAAAGAGGAGGACCCAGATATTGAGGGTCCTCGCATCGAGGAGGCGCCCGAAGGACTGTCCGATGAGGAGGACATCCTGGAGGGGTACGTCTCGGAGGAGAGCGAGCTCGCCAGGGGCTTGCGTAGCGTCGGTATGTCCGAGGAGGAGGACGAGCTTGACGGGCCGACCTCGGACGCCGACATCACTGTGGTGGAGGTTAAGAAGCAGAATGTCTCTGACGTTTC
>VNJU01000502.1:0-12905 GCA_008042675.1 Drosophila seguyi
TCTCATCTCCGATCTTGGGGACACAAAATTTCAAAAAGCCATTTATACTGCTTTGCGATGCAAGCTTGTTTGGTCTCGGATGTGTGCTTGCTCAAGAGAATGAGGAAATAATCGAATTAGCCATAGCATTTATGTCTGAAAACCATTCAAAGGCGCAGCGAAACTCTTCGGTAACCGAATTACTGACTGTCTACGTACAAGTTGACCGCTTCATATGGTCGAATACTTCCGCCTGGAATATGCTGCATTGGCTAGGTAGTTTATACGACAGCCCTATTTCAGGGTCTGTACAGTATATGCCTGCTCCAACTCCTCCCTCCATCTTGGAGCCGTCGGTGTATATATTGAGGTGTCGAGCATGGTCCTGACCTGTTTTCCAGTCTTCCGGTCCCATGAAGGTTGTTGTTTTTGTATCCGGGCACGTTCTGGTTATCATGTAGTCAGATGTACTGCTCATGTCTCGACCAATTGAACTATGCCCGAATTTTGATAATTGAATATTTGCAGGTTCATCGAGCTTACGTGCTCGTTTATTGTGAATTTTTAGTCGAATTTTAAAATCAAAGATCAACACAAATTTATACCGTCAGAAGTTAAAAACAATTAATATACCCTTGCAGGCTATTATTATTTTAGTCAGAAGTTTGCAACGCAGTGAAGGAGACATTTCCGACCCTTCAAAATATATATACTTTAAAGGGTCGGAAATGTCTCCTTCACTGCGTTGCAAACTTCTGCCTAAAATTATAATTATGATCAGCATCAAAAGCCGAGTCGATCTAGCCATGTCCGTCTGTCCGTCTGTCCGTCTGTCCGTCTGGCCGTCTGTCCGTCTGTCCGTCTGTCCGTCTGTCCGTCTGTCCGTCTGTTCGTCTGTCCGTCCGTCCGTTTCTACGCAAACTAGTCCCTCAGTTTTAAAGCTATCTGAATGAAACTTTGCAGACAGTCTTCTGTATGCTCTCACTACTATATAAGTCAGAACCGGCCGGATCGGACGACTATCATATAGCTGCCATAGGAAGACTCGGTAAATTTTAATAAAATAAATTATAACTTAGCCAATTTTTAAGATATTTGCATACAATTTTAGATCTGACCATTTGGTATTATTTTAGAATTTCGGTTTTAATTTTATCAAAATCGAACAACTATATCATATAGCTGTTATAGGACCAATCGGAGAAAAAAATCTAACTAAGCCAATTTTCCACATATTTTCGTCAACTTTGAGACATGGCCATTTTGTATTATTCCAGAATTTTGGTTTTAATTTTTATCAAAATCGGACCACTATATCATATAGCTGTCATAGCAATATATATATCTTTTTGGCTTTGTTGCTTGCATCGTTCTTCGCCAGCCACATTCTGCACTGGCAACAATTATTTTATGACAGTACCCGAGAAAGCGAACATTTTTCTTCTTCTTCTTCTAATTACTGCAAGGGTATTTAAACTTCGGCATGCCGAAGTTAGCTTCCTTTCTTGTTTTTGATTAAGTATCCTAACACAGCGTCTTCGATGGGCCCACCGAACCTTCTTCGCCGGAATATTGAGTAAGTCAGAACATTTCTTTCTTCTAACTTCAGACCTTTATTTGACATAATATTACTTTTGTGTGTGCAAAGAAAATATTACTTATTAAAGATCTGACGATTTGAACAAAAAAAAAAGAAAAAACACGTAATTCTAAACTATATATATTTCAATCAAATTAAATTTAAAGCTTAAATTAGGAAAAAAATAAAAATATCTTAAGTAATTTAAAAATAGTAAATAATAAGATAAAGACTGAATAATGCAAAATGTTTGGATAAAAATTGAAATTAGTTCCGTGAAATAAGAGACGATGCTTTCGCAATATGAATTTAACATAAAACAAAATATGCGCAATTTTGAATAAAATTTATAAGGGATAGCCGTCAATCTAATCTTTCGCGTTATCAGGGCAGGGACAACAATAAGACACCTAGATACCGAAACCGCATAGAGGAGGAGACTTAGCTCCACGGATTATGCTTTAATTTTTATACATTAATGATATTAGTATTTGCTGAAGCTTAATTTCATTTATTTTCAGTTTATTTATTGATCACGGGGATTTGAGGCTGGAATAGCGATCTTGATTCGGCAAATCCGCGTATTTGGTCGACCGCTCAGATCAAAGGAGACATGTAATCGTGTAAATATTGAATCTAACGAGATTTCTAAGTTATTCTATATTAGAACCATTTTGATTTGGGTTTCTTAGAATTTCAAGTGCAAGTGCGTTTCGAGTCTTTACGCAATGATCGACCAGAACCATAAGATCATTTGTCATTTCACATATAGGAATATTCTTTAAACCAGCTTTTAGACTACGGAATGGAATTGAAAAGTATAGGAGATACTTCAATCTTTGACCAGTTCAGGAGAAAGTAACTCAAGAAGCGAGCATTCAATAATCTTTTCCGGTTAATTATGTTTTGGAATTAAATTTTATCAAAGCTGTCAGGAAATATAAGAAAGTAAAATTCACTTTCCGGACAAGCAGTCGTTATCAATCACGGAACGATTAAATCTGTATACACAACTAAAAACCTTTTCGTTGCAAGATGTGAGTACGTCACAGCAACGTCGATTTACCAGCCGCTTTAGACGGCGAGGCTACATCTTGTATAATTTGTACGCAGCCAATGAGCGTACACGATTTAACAGCAAATACTCCTTGCGGTCACACAGATCATACGATTGATTAAAAATGATGTCCAATATGCAATAGAAAATGTACAGCACAGCAATTATATCTGTCGAACATCAATCTTTTAGCGGTATTGTCAGCTGCAGATCGAAGGTCAGAAGAAGCTCACTTTGCCAACGGCGATATCAATTTCAACGATCACCATAACGTGGCATTACCGGACTCGGGTGCGTAAATAAGTTGCATTGCTGTTGCAGTAATAATCAAATTCAGTTAAACGGAAAAGTTAGAAGAAATAGAAAAAGTTTAGAGAAAGGACAGAGAGAAAATTAATTTTTTTTTTTTTGTGGAGACACCTACAATCACCTGCCGCAAGAGCATGGCTCTGGGGATCCCCTTTGATCCTTACGACCGAGGAGTCATCATTCGAGTCGGTAAAAAACGATTTAAGATTTCATTATTTTATTAGACAATAAGATTAAATATAAATTGTTTGATTAAGGCTAATATTACGATTAAATTAATTTTTTCTTTGAGATGGATTGGGAAATAATTTATACATATCGCCTTAACAATACATTTAGGAATTGAAGGTGATATTTCTAATTATACAGATTCATTTTAGTTAGGTTTAATATTTAAATGTTTTTTTTTTAATCCAATTTATCGGATTGGCTAAGTTACTTGACCTTATGTCGTTATAATTCTTAAATTCCAATAATTAAAGTATAATTTTAAGTAGCGATAGTTCATTAATTTAATTTCTTGTGATATTCAATTGAGGATTAACTTTTAGCATAGGGTTGAATTAATTCAATTTCTTAAAGCTTGTGTTTGAATTTCCAAAGACTAAACAAAAAAAAAGTTTTATTTATTTTTAACACTCACTCATCATTTCCATCGGTGAAGATCGATATCCCTCGAGGTGGCTGAAAATTAATTGTGGTTCTTGGCAAAAACAAAAGCGATAAAGAGACATTTCATTTACCCTATCCTTCACGTTGAGCAAGATAACATTTAAAATTTACTTAAAAATTAATTTTGAAATTTCTTAAATAAAAAAAAGATTTTTAAAGTCTGATCTCATTATTTATGACATCTTGTTTCAGCAAAAGTTCACTTTTTAAAAATTAGAGAAGGCTTACGTAAGATAGGGCATATCAGCCTGTACGGGCGAAATTCGTTTCAGTTTGAGTATATTTTATCGAATTATATTATTATTTTATATTTGCTCATTCAACGCAGGACGAGGGATGTTGCCTATGGCCACCGATTGGGAAAATGCTCTAAATAATCTCGCTACCGAATATAGGTTAACCCGCAAGGGCACAGAGGTCATGCCAGGGTCATTTCGTTTAAATCGCCGATCACTGCCAAATTCTCAAACCAAAATTCTCCGCAACTGTATAGCCGGCCACTGAGGAATGTTGCGCAGCCGCGCTGGTGGCCGATTTAACCGCACTATATGTTAATGGTTCATCCTCCTTTTCGCTTCCTAGCCTGTCATGCCCCGCTTAGTGGGTGCTCCTCGGGACCGACGCTCGATTCCTGCTTGGTGGGTTTAATCTGTCGATTTTAAAATTTACCACAGTAAGCTACCGATAACCGAATCGCTCCCTCAAGAAATATTTCCCCGCTGAATAATAGTTTCCGATGAAAACTTAAGGCGTATCTCAGGTCTAACCTCTGACTGAGGGACTGGCCGTCGACAGACTGTCACCTTGCTCCCTTCGCTGATCTTTGTTTCCGTGACCTGGGCAATAAAAAGGGTTACGCACTGTACATAGACACAGGCAGATTTTCTTTGCTTACTTGAATTTGTGCAAGATCCATCTATTTGTATCTTGTCCGCGTGGACTCAGCACTTATTCAAAATTTCGACTTCGGGAACCAACTTAAATGCTTGTGCACTCCACCGGGTCTCGATTTGAAAAGAAGTTTACCACGGAACCGGATGAGCGACTTAGGTCCAGACTCAGTAGTAGTGAAAATTTCCTAAATTCTGTTCTGGCAGAAACACAATAAAAAATGCAGCTCACGAATGTTAGGCACACGCATTAAAGCTCGGCTTTAAAATGGAGCAAAAGGTTGCCTGCCATCTTCGTTATTTCTTGCGCCCCAAAGCTTGGCTTATAGCTTGTATAATCTGTAGCATGCTTCTTGGCCGAAATTTATTTCGCGGGCCTTCAGTCGCCACTACAATCGTGACCGTAAGAAACCAGTGCAGTTTTTTATATCCCAGATATCTTGGGATAGACCTCTGGCGGTATTTTGGTTTACTTGATAAGGTTATGTGCCGGGCACACTTGAAGGAACATTGTATAGATGTAGCAGAAGCAAAACCAGAAAAGCAGCGCCACTGGCCAATCTCGCCGGCAAAAGAGAACCTCATGTTTTCCGAATTGGAGAATATGTTAGCGCTAGGCGTAATAGAAGAATCCAAAAGCCCAAGGAGTAGCAACTGTGTTCTCGTAAATAAAGGCGCTAAAACTCGCTTAGGTCTAGATTCTAGAGAAGTGAATAAGCTGACTGTCAAGGATGCCTATCCTCTACCACACATAGACGGTATACTTAGTCGTTTACCTCCCGCACGCTTCATCACAGGTCTTAACATGAAACATACGTTCTGGTAAATACCTCTCGAAGAGAAGTATAATTTACAATACCGAACAGGCCATTATAACAATACAAGATAAAGCCTTTTGTCCTTTGTAATGCTGCTCAAACTTTATGTAGATTAATGGATTTGAGTATTCCAGCGAAATTGCGCACGAGAGTATTCGTTTAAGTAGACGATCTTTTAGTTGTATCTGACGATTTCGAATCTTATATGAAACTGTTAAAAGAATTAGCAGGTTACCTTCGCGATGCTAACCCACCGATAAAATAGCGCATTACTACGGTAAACAATTATGTAGATTTATTGGTTTATCCGGCTGGTACAGACGGTTCGTGGATACCTATTCCGCTATTCCACTCCACTAACTCATTTACTCATGAAAGAAAAAAGAAGAAAAACAAGTTTCTTAAGTGGTCACAGTAGGTAGAGATCGCATCCTCAGCAGAAATATGACCTAATGAGACCTGCTTCCAGCCGCCCTCAAGTGGAGAGTATAGTCGAACTTCCAGCGGTGCGGACAGTAACGGCAGGTGATTTCTCACCCGTTGGTCCTCCTGTACGCCCGCTGGATGACGGCCAACCAAAAAGAAAGAGATAACACAACTACTCCTTTCCGGTCACACATTCCACCATCAGGACATCTTAGATCATATGATCGATCGAAAAGAATGTCCAATATGCAATAGGGAATGTACGGCACAGCAATTATCTCTGTCGAACTGTCGAATCGTACAGCTCCAGATCGAAGTTCAGGAGAAGCTCACAATGCCAACGACGAATTACCGGCTTGCAGCAATGAAAACGGGAAGTAGAAAAGCCGTAAGAAGAGGCAGAAACACAAGTCAACGCCGGGGTGGCGGACAACCAACAGGAATAAGAATGACGCTAAGGTCAGGTCGTATTAATCCAGCGAATCACATAGAGTGAAGTATTGACACGGATTACGTAAGAGAACTTGGAGGAAACAGAAATATAAGCAGAGCAGAAAATTGTTAGACAAAAAATTTTCTGAATTCATTCGAGCGCAGTTAGCGAACATAAAGATTCGTAGTTCTGTTCAAAACCCGAATAGGAGGGTCGCCGAGACGGATTTTCATGATATTCGCATGAATATTCAGCACGGCGGTAGGTCGAAGTCTACAATCCAGCCAGAGGAAGTGCCAAACCTAATTCAAAGCTGGCAAATCAAGTTTGATCAAGGATCTAAGGACGGGATACAGACCGAAATGTTTCTTTATCGAGTACAGGCATTAGAACAAAGAAATTTAAATGGGAATCGTCAGCACCTCCATTTATTTTTGTGGGTAAGGCGAGCGAATGGCACTGGAAGTTCCATCGTTCGTTTCTTCAGTTTAATTGGGTAATATTTTGCAGAGTTTCGGGATAAGTTCAAGTTGCACCAAATGTCTGTGAAGAACTATGATGCGATCGATTTACTCAAGAAAAACAAGGCTCTTACGTGGTCACAGTAAGCAGAGATCGCTTTTAATCAATTCAAGTCTAAAATAATCTCATCTCCGATCTTGGGGACACAAAATTTCAAAAAGCCATTTATACTGCTTTGCGATGCAAGCTTGTTTGGTCTCGGATGTGTGCTTGCTCAAGAGAATGAGGAAATAATCGAATTAGCCATAGCATTTATGTCTGAAAACCATTCAAAGGCGCAGCGAAACTATTCGGTAACCGAATGAGAATATTAATAATTAGAGAAGGAATAAATAAGTTTAGAGCATACATTGAAGGGCAAGCTTTCTGTGTTATCACCGATCACGCTCCACTTCAATGGCTAATGTAGCTTAAAGCTTTCTTCGAGTTGGACGTGTTTTTCTATCGCTCTTCCTTGTTTTAAAGTTTTCACAGTAAAATCTATCCTTTTTAGCCCAAATATTTGGCAAGTGGTCAGTGATTCTGGGATCTTTACCATACAAAAACAACTGGTGAATTTTAAACATAGACAGTGACTTTATTTACGTAAAAATAGGTCGGTTTTACATTTTTATCAGACCGTCTTGCCTTTCTGTTTCTTGCGACTTTGTTTTGATCGACTTTGTTTTTCATGACTATTTTGTTTATGTCTCTTGGACGTTGATGCACTACTATGAGTACACTCAAGTGGCCCGTATGACACCAAGCACGTGCTTGTTCGTGTTAGGTGTTAGTAGGCGCGAAAGATGAAAGTATAGAGAAGGAATTCGAGGAAGTAACTACTTGCGTGCTGCCAGATTGTTTGCTTGCATGCGTACCAAGTGGGTTATTATTAATGTTTTTAGTTTAGGAAAGCTATCTACGTTTGAAATTATTATGTACAAATCGCTTTAATTTGCACATAAGACTCTAAAAGGTTCATGCAGTTGAAAGGACGTTTTACAATGGCGCAGCACTAAGGGAATACAGGATCTAGTATTTCTATTCGGTACGTGAAAGTTAAGCTGACCCAACAAGAAGCACCGTGGATAAGGTTATACGGTTCTACGGTTAGATAAAGATGATAAATTAATAAGGAGGAGTCTACATGAATAGGAGGGTAACCTTTGGTTTGCATCCGAGTTTAAGCCGCGTAAAGCGAAAAGTAAAAAGCTCTTTTGAACCGACTCGATGCGTTTACTGTGGACCCCATACTGAGGGCTCCCAACGCAAGATCCATATTCTAAGATAGGACGAACTAAAGAAATAAATAGAGATTTTGTAACGTAGCGGTCATTGAACCAACGTTTAATAAATCCAGGCATGAAATATGATCAATAAAGTCAAGTTTAGGATCCAAACGGACACATAAATCATCAACTAAAGCAATTCTTTCCAAAGGACAGCAGTTCAGCGTGTAAGTCGCAAGCTTAGGAGTGACACAAGAGAATGTCATAAGCTTGTCATGCTCGTATATCCCACCCCGGTCTGATACGTATATATATTCACAGCATTTAATGTTGATTTAAATTATTCACTCTTCCCTTGGAGTTAATGACCACCTTATAGTTATGGATGGATAAATTTTAACATGTCTTCCATATCCTGGGTGCCCTCGCCTGATTCGAATTTTCTTGTTCCAACTGTACCTCACGATTTTATTCACCGTCCTATTGACCTTTTATTGGGACAAATAAATTTATTTAGGAACTGTGGAGACAAAGTCCAAGATTTAGTCTTTGCGTCAGAGATTGCCAATGGTTGCGTTTCCAGAATTTGTCCTCTCTCAAAGACGCTTATCATCCCACATTCGAGATAATTCTAGAAGCTTCGACTCCATTACTGCCTTGTCCTTTAGCTGAGCCAGCAACTTATCGCTGCTTCCGCAAAGCTAAATTCGCTTACATTAGGTCTTATTTATCTTTCATCGATTGGATTCTTTTTGACTCCACTGACGATGCCTTACACATGGTCGAGCGTTTCTAGACGTACTATACTCCGGTTTTGACATGTTTGTTCAATTGTTTCCCTATGACGATTCGCATAAGCCCCCCCTAATTTTCTCGTCGAGTTTCTTATTTTAAAAATGTGAAGTCAAGACTTTTTAAAAAATTCAGAAGAACTGGTCTGCAAGTCGATCGTGCTAGATATTTAATAGCTCGCTCCGACTTTCTGACCCACAATTCTGAAGGTTACAAAAACCACCTAAATCGTTGTAGACAGGCTAATCCTAAGCAATTTTACGCTTTTGTTAACTCGAAACGAAAATCTCACATTTTTGATCGAGTCTTCACTTCAATAATCAGTCCGCTACAAATGAACCAGATATCGCAAACTTATTCGCAAAATTTTTCCACACAACCTATTCACCTATCAGTTTTTACTCAAACTCACCATATCCATACTCTCTTCCGCACTCACATAGTATTTTTTTACCCACAATTAGCAAAGACGATATTCTTCAGAATCTTAAAACTCTTAAACCTTCCTTCTCTTCTGGTTTAAATCTTGTACCAAGTTGTGTATTGAGAAATTGTGCCAGTGTAGTCCTGTGTTTAATATTTCCCTTCAGTGTTCATTTTTTCCTGTATTTTGGAAGGAATTTTTCATTATTTCCCTTCATAAAAAGGGTAGTAAGTTCAACATCGAAAACTACAGAGGAATTGCAAAACTTAGTGCGATCCCTAAGCTTTTAGAACTCCTATAAACTGCTCAACTTCAGCACCAATGTCGCTCAATAATGTCCCCCTTACAGCATGGCTTTATGAAACACCGATCTACTTCCACAAACCTTCTCGAGCTTTGTGCTGTCATTAGAAACGCGTTTTAAAATAACACCCAAACGGATGTCATCTTTACAGAGTTCAGGAAAGCTTTTGATTCTGTGAACCACAAGCTGCTGTAGAAAAAACTTATTCCTTTGGGTTTCCCTATGTTGTTTATCAATTGGATCGCCACATACGGAACTCAAAGAGTAGCTTTTAGGGGTTCATTTTCTAACCGTATCCGTGTAACTTCGGGTGTTCCACAAAGGAGTCACCTTGGCCTTATGATGTAAAAATATGTTTGCCACTGACAAATTATGACTCTTATCGAATCTTGAATTTATCGAATACTGTTCGTGTGTATGGTCACCTCAATATGCGAAATATCAATACCTTATTGAGTCAGTTCGAAACAATTCGACAGGTTGCGCCTTCCAAGCCTGCCATCTCTAATGGATCGACGGACCTTTCATGGAGTGATGTTCCTATATAAACTTGTTAATGGCCATATATATTCATCCTATCCCCTTAACAACCTGAAATTTTCTGTCCCAGCTAGACCGTCTCGTCACTTCCGGCTGATCGCTCTTGACCTATGCAGAACTACTTTCGAGCTACACGATCCTTTCCGTGTTTTTCTCTCTATTTATAATGAATATTATTTTTTTTTACATGTTGAATTGTCCTCAGACTTATGACCGGGTGTTTATTTAATTATATTCTTTTATTTATTTTATTCTATTGTTAATTTATTAATTATATATAATTTGAGAGTCTCATGCTCTCGCAAAAGGAGCGTAACTCATTTCTTAATGTGCCCAGAGCCTTCTTATCTTCAATAGCCTGCTACAACTTGGCCGTCCTGATCTTGAGATTGCCCACTATCTCGGAATAACAACATGTCTTAACTTATTCTTACAAGTAGTTAACAAAATATATAACTTATACATCTAATACAATTAATTTACAATTTTCTTTTATGTTTTTACTAATATTCTTATTACATTTTATTTATCTAGATTTGTCTTCAGTTTGCATCCAATACCGAATATTATTTGCACTCCCCGGTATGGCTTCCTAGATAATTGAAAACTGTCTTGTAGAAAATATCTATAATTTCTTGGAACTTTTCCAATCATGTATGTTCCTTTGTTTTCGGTATTAACTTCTTGCTAACTCTATCGATACTATCAAAATTTTGTACCATGACATAGTCACCTTCTTAGTATTCCGAATTATTTTTCCTTTTGGCATTGTAATAATTTTCGCTTCTTAATTGAGACTTTATTTGGTATCCTTCTGCTTTTTGTCTAAGTTTTTCTACATATTGTATATTTCTTTCAAATTCTTCTCTAATTTTTTCATCCCCTTCAAACTTCCCCTTTAACTCGTCACTTACTTCTCCTCTCTGAGCTATTCCAAATAACGTTTTACTTGTAAGCTGTTTAATGCTACTATGCAGTGTATTATTTAACGAATACTCTACTTATTCTTTTTGCTTTTTTGATCTACCATTGTCTACTGGCCCATAATGATCGATATGAATAACTTCAAACGGCTTATTCCCTTTTGGGTATACTGTGCAGCAATCCATCTCCGTTGCCTACCTTGGGAGAGAACGCTATTCACTTCAAACAGTTCTGAATGTGTTCACAAACCTTATTCTTCATGTTCGGAAACCAATCAATTTTACTGATTGTATCTTACATTTTTTCCCTTCCAATATGACCTAATTCGTCATGATATTTATATAATACAGGTTACACTATTCTATTTGGTACATATAATTTTAAATGTTTGTTATTATCCTTTCTATATATGACACCATTTCTCATTTCAAACCATTTATGCTCCCTATTTTCTAATATTTTCCTAATTTCTTGTATCTTAATATCTCTTGACTGACAAATTATTAGATTATTCTCAAATGTATTTGCATCAATTATCATAACATTGTTACACCTGCTTAGTGCATCCACATGTTGCATTTGTTTCCCCGCTCTGTGCTTTAATTCATTATCAAATTCTTGCAGCTCTAAAGCCCACCTTGCTATTCTTGGGTTCAACTCTATCTTATTCACCGTCAAAGTTAAAGAGTTACAATCGGTGACAATTCTGAAAGGTTTACCCTGTAAATGTATCCTAAATCGCCTAAGTGCATAAATTATAGCTAATGTCTCTAATTCGAAGCTGTGATATTTAGCTTCTGTTGCCGTGGACCTCTTTGAGAAATAAAATATCGGATGCAGTTTCTTATCTTCCTTTCTTTGAAACAATACAGCCCCAAAACCTAACGCGCTCGCACCGCAATGAAGCTCTACTTCATCCCTATTAACATATAAAGCCAACACTGGAGGTGCAACTAATTCATCCTTCAAAAGTGTGAAACAATCTAATTCTTTTTTTTCCCAATTCAGACGCCCTATCTTTTCTCAGTAAATCGTATAACGGTTTTGCCAAAATCGAAAAATCCTTTATGAATCGGCGAAAGTAAAAACAAAGACCTAAGTGCCTCTAAACCCCTTTCATCAGCTTTAATTCCCTCATTCGAAATAAAAAAACCTAAATATTTAACCATTTCTTGTAGAAACTTGCCTTTATCCATTCTCAGTGTTTGATTGTGTCCTCTTGTATATTGCTCACAAGAGGTCAATGTAAGAAGGGCTCCCCGGCAAGAGTAAATAAACACAGTTGAATAGGTTTAATCTTTATAAATATTCACTGCTTTTCTTTAAATTGGGTTATTTGCATGCGTGTGTGTGTACAAAAAAATAGATTGTTAGACCGGCGGCGGGCGTTCAGCGTCGTGCGCAAATTCAGACTGACTTTGCCTCTCCTCCGTTCTCCATCTCCCCGTCGTATGCACTGTCCAGGAACGAGCGAGCGATCAGCTGATCGCCGCTCTCCCGCACATTGGGACAAGCAGCAAACTGAACATGCCGCCCGCCAATGCTAAACGTAGCATGAAAATCTCGCTTGTCCGGTCCATCCTGGCAGGTGGGGTAGAATCTGGCTTGGAGAAATGATGCAAGAAGTGTGCGCAAGAAATAATTTGTTATGATTGAGGTGTGTAAGTGAGAGCGCTTAAGAACGGATTGGAAGTGGACACAGTTTCGACACTGACCGTTTTAAATGACCCTGTTTGGTTTTAAGCGTTACTACTCGGACTAACGCATCTGTCCCTGGGTGCAACTCGACGACACGTCCTATCAACCATTGTGACGGCGGAAATCGGTCATCCTTGATGATGACAAGGTCGTTGAGATGAAAACCTTCTGCCTCCTGGCACCACTTGGGTCTTTTCTGCAGATGGGCTAGCCAATCTCGACTCCAGGCCTTCCAGAAATGCCGTATCATTGTCTGATGAATGAGAAATTGCTCCACGAAGGACCGGGACTGTGGTCGATATTCCGGAGGCGCCAACAAGGAGTCCCCAA
>VNJU01000508.1:0-87891 GCA_008042675.1 Drosophila seguyi
ACACTCGAGCATATGTTAATGGGGTCTGACTGGGTCTGCCCAAACCCGAATTCCAGGCATTCTTCTATTCATGTTTTAAATCGAAAAGCTTTTGGCTTGTAACCTGACCCCCCCAACAACTGTGTGTGGACAGGTGTTGACTCATTGGAAAGCTGTCAGCTGCATAAATAATGCATTAGACCCGCCCCCAGAAAGGGCGGAAAAGGCCCTTGTGTGAGGCTCCAACTGGGCCCTGGGGCTTAATTAAAATCTGGCAATTAAAATTTTTACATAATGTAAAAACCGCACGAAAACAATCACAAAGGAGTTCCTTCACCTCGACATCGTCGGCGTCGTCGTCGTCGTTGCGGGGAAAACAAAGGAGCGGCGGTATGGGATTCGGGGCCTCATCCACATTCCCGTTCCCGAAACATTTCTTGTAAATTGCCACCTAATTGGCGTGTTCGGTGTTTTTGCCGGGTGCGTGGTGGTGGTACGCCTCATTTCCTGTTGCAACAATTTGCATTAATGGATGGGGTCTTGCCTCGCTCTGGGTTCCGCTCCCCCCCTTCTGGAAATGGAACTGCAACAATACTGCATCTCAATGCGACATCAATTGACAGAGCGGCGAAATGGAAAGTGCAGCAACAAAGCTGCCTCTGGGACTTGGATCTGTGTCAGAAGTGGAAAAGCATCCTTTGTTTTATGGCAGTCACACTTACCAGCAATGCCAGGGGCCCGCCCAAATAGAGGGATCCACATGAGCCCACCCAACCAGCAACCAACAACCACTCAACCCCAAAACCCACCCAGTTCTGCGACTTGCATTTCCTACTTGCATGTTCTCCCTTGTTTTCAGCTTTTAGGGTCGCGCCACTTGGCCTGCTTTCAGCCACCAAAAAAATAAAAAATAAGTATATATATTTGAAGAACTTGCCACAAGCCGAAAACACAATAAACCAAATGTGGGACAAGGCAAGAAATTCGGCTTGCGAGCGCCGATATCAAAGGAGTGCCTATTGTTTTGGGTCGAGTGTGGAATTAAGGCTAAATTACTTTTTGCCTATTAAACATCTGGCAGGCGAGCAACCCCTTTAGACCCTTCAGGTAATTGTTTTTAAAAAGATGATTTGATGGAATTAAAAGAATAACATTTAACTTATGGGGATCTGTGGGATTTGGCAAACATCTGGCGGAAAGCACAAGTTCCTATCCCCACACACACACATTTCGCAGGCCCACCTAATAATTTGCATAAATTGCATTGAATGTCTTCCCATGCCCAAGCTAGGTAGCGACAGCTGTCGTCAACTTATGTAGGACTTATATACGACTAATCCTACATGAATAAATTAAAGACGAAGCCTTAACCAAGAGGATCTGACTTGGGTCTCGGTTTGCGTTTTGGGGTTTGGTTGGGGCTTGGCCCGGCATACAAATAAGCCGAATCAACTCCTGGGCCTGGGGTAATATGGAAAAATAGAAAACCAGTAAACCAGTTGGAGTTGGGACGGTGTGGGACGGGCGCGGAGGCAGACGGCTGGCTGGCCACTCAACTCACATATTAAATTAAATGTTAATGGCAACAAAGACAATTCAAACGGAGTCAAGGCCCGGGCCAAAGAACTGTGGCAAACAAAGAAAAGCCAACTTCTCGACAACTGCCCCGCAGCAATTGAGCAACCAGCGAGCCACTTTGTCCGGCACCCAGGGAAAGAGGGGGAGTTATCCACCATTCGAGCTGCCTTCAGATAGTGTTGCAGTCTTCGGTGTCAAATGACTGTCCACCGGCGGACTTCGCCGTCTTCTGGGTTTGTCAGGTGTCACTTTGGTCTGTCGCGATACAGTAAAATATCGGATAGAGGGATATTGGTCTTTTGTAGTGCCAAAGGTTAAGTCATTCAAATCGAATTGTATGTATGGGAGAGTTCTTTAGTTTCTTTACTTTCTATTGTAGATAGAAACAACTACTATAAAAATTACAGTGTTGCCACAAATGCTATTAAAACTTCCTTCAAAAGTATCTTTCACTGTATCGGTCCCTGCAGCGGGTTAAGTGACCGATTGGCTGTCACCCACCCAATCCCCCTTCCCGTGGGGCTAGTTTTAATTTGAATTTTATTCCAATTCGTGTGGTGGTCAAATGCTTTGGCGATTCGCTTAGTCACTTTTCACCCAGCTGACTAATCGTCGGGTACGGCGCGTGCTTGGATCCGAGACAGAGAGAAAGAAACCTTAAACCCCCACAGATATTCCCTTCTATTCCCGGTTCCCCAAGCCACAGCTCCCAATCCCACACAGCTGCAAATTCAATGAACTCTGGCTGCTGTTGACTTTGTCGATTAATTTGAAATTGGCCAATGTTTATTTATTTTTATGTGGCCGGTCTGGGGTTTGGTCTATCCGTAATGGATGGATGAATGCTCCTCATCAAAGGCGAAAAAGTTCTAAAAATGTTCTCAGGCAAATTGGTTTTAATGAGGCGGAAACTTTAGGATAGAGCTTGGATTTTTTCGGCTTGACTTTGGGTGGTAGGAACGAAGCAGCCACTCATTGTCTCTTCTTGTTGGTTTTAAACAAACAGAGAAATCCTATACTATGACAACTTCTTCACCCAGGCTAATGCATTATAGAAGAATGAACTCTTTCAGGACCGGCCAGGCAAACAAACTTCAACTTCCACGGACCAACTGCGTCATAAAACAGCCATTGGCAATGCCACTCGCCATCTCCGCTTCCATCGAGACAACAAAGAATGGTGGCCACGTTCTAGCCAGTGGGGAAGGAGCAACTGGGAAACCCGCCAGTTGTGGATGGAGTCCAGACAGAACAACTTCATGCGACCCCATCCTCCCCTGGGAAAACAGAGCCAGACGGCAGCCGGGACAGGAGTCGGAGTCTGTGCATGTTTGCTTGTGCTTCTCGACGAAATAATAAAAAAGAAGCCGGGAGAAAGCATAAAATGAGGAAACAAAATATTTCCCAATGTGCATGGATAGTTTAAAGTTGTTCGGGAGTCGCTTGAAGGACCAGCTCCACCCCATTAACCCTCCTCTAGAATCACCAACCAGCAGCACCAGAAAAGTTGGGAAAATTCTTCGCTTCCCAAGCGAAAGTGATTGAATTCCCTGGGAATTCCGGTTGGAATTTTTGATATATTTTAGTGCTGAAGTTTCTCAAATAAATTAAAGTGAAACCAGGAGGTTGGGCTAACTATGGATGATGAGAACTTTGGGAAACGTTCAAAGCAAGGAACAAAAAAGGGTATCAGGGTTATTTATTACATTATAGGTCTTAACTCTAACGTCGACATAAAATTTTTAGATATATAAGTTATAAATTTAGTCTGAAATTCGACTGTCTATTACAAGACAAATTAAATCAAACCTTTTTACGCAATTCCCATGTTTGTTTGTTTATAATTATTTACAATGGGAGTTGTTTAGGTAATAATTAGTATTCTGCCCCCTCAAAATCACTGAATTTGCAAACCAATTTAAGGTTTATTTCCGTTTCATTTCCGCCCTTAACCAAACTTTATAACTTTACCTAATCATATTGTCTTTGATGTTTTGTAATTTCCGTCGTTCATCAGAAGAAATGCTTAGATAAATATAGATGTAATATATAATTGACAAATTTCTGCCTTATGCTTTCTATTTTATACATTTTTAAGTGCAAATGATCGGTAATCCCCGTTCTCAAAATAAAATCACCCCAAAGTCCAGATAATCATATATAAGTTATCTAGGGAACAAAGTTGTCATTTACCACATGCAACCAACACACATATCTAAGATTTTATGTACGTTTCGAGTTCAGTTCCCCCAAAATATCAAAGCTGGCGGCTGTCCCCTTTAATTTCGAGTTTATTTCCGGCATGTTATCCTCCCGTTTGTCTTTTGCCGCAGTTTGCACAGGATTTAAAAAAAAAAACACTGCAAAACGGGTTGGAGGAAGTTCCTTCAACTCGTCCTACTCGCAGTGCCGCAGCCTTTCCCATTTTCCTCCAATTCCCAGCCAGGCGCCAAGCCATCACGTGTCGGCTTTTCTCCAAGGTATTGGGCTTCATCGTCGTGGGGAATCGATTTTGTGGCATGTCGAGCCTGTTATCCTTGGAGCGTGTGCCTTTGGCTTATTTTACAACGTCAGCAGTCTCACAGAAATTGCCTGCTTCACGTCCAACTTGTTCCAAGTATTATTATGCTAGGTGCAGTAAGCGAAATTTTTAAGTGAAATACTAGACGTACAGAGCACCTTTATGATTTAGTGATAACTTTAATTAAATAATTGTAATACTCTCCCAGAGTGCAACTAACTGAAAGTAACTTAGAAGCTGATTTTAATGTTAGCTTGTGCATTGAAAGTAAAGCCCGAAAGAGGCAGTTACAAAAAGATAGTACCCGGTTAACATTCAAAATGGATGTTTCCGGAAAATTAGCAGTTTCAAGAGAGCAATTATTTATCCACAACGGATAATGGCATAAGTTCCCCAAACAAAAAAAGGAAAAATTCCCCAATAATTTGTATGGAATACACAAACAACAAAAACTAATTTTTTGATATGATTTGATAGTATCTGGGGACTTATTTCATTTTTTTTAGCAAAATATAAAAAAAGCCAAAAAAACGGTAATGTCATAAGAATAAAAAAAAAAGGAAATAATTTCCCAAAAAATCGTTGTTGTATTCAATAAAAATTTTTGGGGACTTATTTAATATTTCCATGTTTCACTTTTCTTAAGATTGGGGAGTTATTTCATTTTTAAAATTGGGGAGTTTTTTCATTATGAAATAAGTCCCCAAAGTTTGGGGAATTATTTAATTTTTTTTTGGGGACTTATTTCATTGGGGTGTTATTTCACAGGGCCATTCCATAAACTGATTTAAAAAACTGAACATTTTTTTTCCAGTGGAAGTGTAGGAGTATGAGTGCTACTGAGCTACTGAGGAAAGGAGGAAGCTCCCATCAAATGCAACTGAAGTTGGCAGGCAAACAAATAAAAAATACAACTGACGGACATTTCAAGTGGCAAAGTTTTCGCCATTTCGCTCTGCGCCAAAATGCGCTTCCTGCATAAAAACACAATAAATTAGCAAGTGGTCCCAATTTGAAAATTATCGCCATTTGATACACTCTGTGTGTGCATATTACTTAGTTCATAATTATATGAGTAACGAAGCGATAAAATATGGCAAACGGGAAAAAATAGCACCAGTTATTAGCACAGTTTTTGAGATACGATAAAGCTGACTCGCTGGGAAACCGGTTATTGCAGTAACGACGAAAGCTGACTTGTTGTTGTTACTGCTCATGGAGCAGCTGAGATTTCGCAGCTGCCGTTAAGTCACAAAAAAAATATAAATAAGACGCACGGCAGGTGCACCACCCACCCCCTCCCCCTGAGAGGAAAGAGGTAATGAAGACGCACAGGCTGAACGAAAATATCAAGGCGAGCAGAGAGACAGACACACACACACACTAATGCAGGCGGAAACAAAAGCACAAAACAAAACAGAACGCGACCAAAACAAGGCGAAGGCGGCAAAAACTTTGGGGGCCACAAAACACACAAAAATCAATAGATGGTAGCGAGGGGAAAATATAGAACTCCGATATTTACTTACAATAATTGTGTCTCTTTTTTGTACGCTTTCGTTTTCCCTTTCTGTTGCTGGTTCTTTCCTTATCGCCGCTGCTTTACATATGTTGGCGCCACTCGCTTTGTAAGTACATATACTTAGTGCGTGCGTTCCGTTGGTGGTGTGTATAAATATTTAACAATTACGAGGGTGGTTCGGCTAAGAGAATTTCGCCTTGATGAACGAACTAAGGGCCGAAATTGAATATTAATCGCGTGGCACTGGCCAAAGTGTTTATTGCACTGCCCGAATGTTTGACTGACAATTAGTGTCGGTACGAGATCGAAAAGTTTAGCTAGCGTTTATTCCGCGGTTACCAGCCCGAACGTCTTTTCGATCACAAAATTCAAATTGGAATAGAGCGAATTCGTTAGAGCTGCAAAAACATCGATGAAAACATCGTTGCATCGATGTTTTTCGAATTTTCTAAAACATCGATGTTTTTTTTACCATCGATGTTTCTGTGTCGTCACTATCATTCTGTTAAATTAACCTAATTCTGTTGGATTTCATTTGCAATATTCTGTTAACTACCTCATTCCCACTGTAAGAATCCATGCGCAAAATTCTATAAAGAATTTATCCGCAAAATTCTGTTACTCTCATTTCGAGGTGATTCCGATAGAACAAAGAGAGTGAGAGAGAGAGCGATGCATCGATGTTTTTTCGACTATCGATGTTTCTGTGCCGTTAATATCAAGAGAAAAGGCAAGGGAAAGGTTTTTAAAAGAGCAGATTTATTAAGATTATTCGATTGGTGGTGCAGGGAACGGCGTTAAGTATTGTGTTAATTAATTTCTGTTTGCCCAATTTATAGGCAACAGTCAAGTGACCCAAATAAGTGAAATGGAGTATATAGATTTGGTTCCTATAATTAACTTTGTGACTCAGATTACATTTTTGTCTTTCAAATTCATAAAATTTTAAATTATTTATATCCTCTTTTTGTAATTTAAAGAATTTTAAAATATGTTGTACGCGGCACTTGAAGTTGGTGGAAACGCAATGTTCCTGTATTCGATACTTTAGAAAAGTTGGCAGCCTTGTTCAAATAGTGCGACCGTTCCCCGAATCTGCTTCGAGAATATTCAGGCGCTACCGCGTGGTCACACTTTTGCAAAACTTCCAGCATTTCGCGCGATCGACGGTTTTATTTGTGAATTTTAAGCATTTGCGTATTTGTCCGGTGTTTAAAGTGTTGCGATTATAGACAATCAATCGATTTGGCGTACCATTGCTTTGAGAGCAATACTCTTAATCGAGAAATAAGTAAGTTTCCCACCATTTTTACGGCTAAATGCCGATGCAGTCACATACACACACATACAGAGGCGGGCAAACGGAGAGACGCGAATTTGCGAATTTCGTTTTGGCCTGTTTTGTGTGTGCCGTTGCTTTACCTACTATGTTGTATGTGCTAAACATTAATTAATTGTCGCAATTTCTGTTTCGCTATAAATATGCGAAACGTGCCGTTTGTTATTTACGCTAACTAAATGGCCAATTGTGCTGCCAGTGCCGGTGTTGGTGTGCGCTAGTGTTGGTGTTGGCGCGGGCGAATGGCGGCAATCGCACACGCACACCATAGCACTGTTTTCGCAAAACGTTTATGCGACATTTGATTCGATTGCCTTCGTTAACAAGAAAATAAACAATTGTAAAATAAACAAAAAAGGATTCAGCGTTTATTTTAAATTGCGATCAAGAGGTGATAGAGTGCGCTCTGACCACAGGGAACTATTGCCTTGCATATTCATCGGAGAGGCGGCTATATGCTATTTCTGAATAGTCAAAACCAAGATCAATCGAATACACATTTTAGCCGTGCCTTCTTCGCGACCATTGCGATCGCATAAACGCGTAACGGCGAAAACGGCAGACACAACGCACACAGGTGAATGAACCTTTTTTGCGTTGTTTTGTAATCTCAAATTGTTGCTGCTTCGCAGCGTTGTGTGTGCGAATTTTGTAATTGTTTTGAGCGCGCGCGTTTTGCGCTCACACCAATGATGCTTTTCCGCGCCCGGTTTTTCCTTCCAGCACCTCTACTTTTCTTATGCTTGTTTGTAATCCTCGTTCTACCATTTCACTCTCTCTCTCTTTCTCTGTTTTTTTATATCGCAAAAGTGTCTCGCTTTTTGCCAATTTTTTTGCGAGTTCATTTGCATGTTTGCTTTATTTGTTTCCACAACAGCTTCGCAAATGTTAATGAACCTGAGAGCCAGAAATTTGCAATACAATTTTTACAGAATTGAATGCTAAATGAAATTTCATAAATGTGTCCATTGGCTATTTATATATCAAGTTGGATTTTTATACACAGTCAAAAAAAAGTTACTTGGTAAAATATAAATAGTTTTGATTGTTTCTATAGCAGTAAAAATTTTTGTAATAGGAAACTTAAAGTCACTGAATTACAGTTTTAAAATTTCGAAGGTATTGTTATTATTGGTTCCATCAGGATCTAAAAGTGTTTTGATGAAATTGAATTAAAAAAATAAATAAATAAACAAAACCTAATAAAATATTAGCTTAATAAAACAAATACATCGTCTGCATGCATGGAAGTACTTTCTTTTGTTATGATCTACAGTCCCGTTATTTAGATACTCCAAAATATTTCATATACGCATCTAGGGATATCTGCTGTATAGTGTTGTATTTCAGATAATCAACATTTTTATACTTACACAAATTCTTCAATCAAAAACACATGTTTTAAAAGAAATGAGTTTCTTGTATTGAAATAATATATTCTTATTTTTTTGTTGTCTTTAGTTCGTTTTTTTTTCGATAAGGCAAAGCGTTTGCATAAAAATACATGTTGATACTTTTAGCATTTTGTTGGGTTTGTGGTGGCTTCCTATACAAGTACAATATGTTTTGTAAACCATTTGTTCTAAAGCACTGCATGATCTCTGTTTTTCTGGAGCTCTAAAAGCATTCGGTAACGTTCTACAATTTGTCGTTATGCTGCCATGACAAGCTCCTATTTTTCTACTAACCAACTGCATGGTAGGATAATGGTAGACAGGAATGCAGATCCTGTAGGTCTAAGCATCTAGAGTGTTTGTGTATTATTCTCCACCAGGATTTTGACCAGTTATTTTGTCCCATTACTCTAGTTAGTCTGGTGCAACCGTCACACCCTATAGAGCTGGGTCTTGATTAATGCTAGGCAAGCGAACTGTTGTTACTAGAAAGCACTTAAAGCCAAAGCCTTTGTGGAATTTCGATCCCAATTCCTTCGTCGTCCGTTCCGTGTATATAATGTCTCACATTTCGCATGTTACATGCTCATGCAGATAGGATTAGTGTGTGGTGTATATATAGGATAAGAGTCAAATCGAATGTATACAAAAGGGTTTACTTGTAAAGAGAGAGTGTAAATTGAATTTACAATTGGGCTAAGTTAAGTAAAGTTAGTTAAGTTAGGTTAAGTACACCGTACAATTAGAATGGGCATATAAGTATCAAGTATAAATTGTATAATTTGTGTGTGTATATATCAAGAACAAGGCAATTGAGTTTGAGTTTGGTACACTTCCCAACACAGCTAACTAATATATAGAGGGACTAAGATAAGAGGTGTGCTGCCGAGCATATCAAACGTCCCATACAGCTTGCATTCAAATCAGATGTCAAATATAAAGTAAATTAGCATTGAGCTGAAACTAAATAATTGTCCAGCTAATTTTCTTGATGTCCTGAATCTTTTATATCTTGTCCACATCTTCGCTTATATTTCTTGTCTCGAAAAGCATTTTGTTTGAATATCGAAATACTAAAACAAAATACTCTCATTTAGCGATTACATGAAATCTCCGGTTACAACTTATCCCAACTAAGTTGCGTATGGAGGAAAATCCGGTTAGTTGAGATTAGCCAAGCCAGGACATAGAGCCGGGTTCATCTACAAGATGTACTTGCCCTTGCCCCGGTGCTCCGCTTGCCGCGTCGACGAGACGGCCGCCAGAAGGAAGCTGGAGCTGCCGCCGCTACTGGTGCCGCTATGGGTATGAGTGCTCCCATAGCTGCCGTAGCTTTCGCAGCTGCCCAAGCTGCCGTAGCTGGTTCCGTATACGCCGAGCGGCAAGGCGTTTAGCTAAATCATGAGCGCCGAGAATGGGTTGTAGCGCATGATCTTTGACAGCAGGATCCATAGAACGGAAGTGATGGCGCACAGCACAACTCCGCCCCAGCCGAGATCGAGGCTCCAGGAGGTGAGGAAAATGCGCGCACCCAGTAGAGGCTTTGCCATGATAGCCACGCCACCCGGACGCGCCACAATCCCATCGACGGTTCCATCGTAGTCACTGTCCAGCATGGGGCGTCCCTGTTGCCGCTTAAAGTGTATGATCATCAATGTGAATAGAGCAAACAGAGCTGTAAAATTAAAAACGTTACTTATATTAAAAATACTGTACGGGATTAATACTTTGATATAGAAATTGGTCTCACTTACCTGCCAATAGATACATCACACCCGTGATGAGTATGGCGCTAATTTGACGCTGGCAGACGCCAAAGGCTCCCACGAGTGCAGCGCTGCCCAAGATAATCAGGCAGACCAATGAGCAGGATATGGAGAGATTTTGCATTCCTAAGAGAGGAGATGTCATTATTATTTATTTTATTATCAATCGAATTGGAATAATAACATGAAGATGTTGTTTTATACAAGGAGGTGATGGAATGAGGAGAGATTGCCAAGCGGAAGCTTTGTTGTGTACTAAATTAATGATTAAATATTCGTAAATATTTCTAAATAGTTTGAGATTTTCCCTATCTTAGTAGTTTTGATAGTTTATTTACAAGAGACTTGCAAGTCGCCTTAATTCTAATTCCATTTCGGATTTTCCTGAAAACAGATTTGATTGCGTTTTCTGTATGTGCCATTAAATCCTTTGTGGTTCGGCGGCACTCAAATTTCCGCTTACAATATAGGCAACTGTAAAACCAATTACCCAATAGACACTCCAGCAATTAAACCGGTCCTGGGACCAGCATAAAAAGCCAAAGTGGCAATTGCGATTTTAGAACGCAGTTGGGGGAGGCAGCAGAATAGCAACGAAACCACACGGTGACCTATATGAAATCCCGATATCCCTTCCTGCCACCGGAAGTTCCCATCGTGAGCATACAACTCTCGACACGGACATGTTTCATCTGTGGGGATATGGCTGCCCATTGCAGTGGTGGGAGCAGTAGAAAACGACCCGTATTGACAATATAGAAAACGGGGGGCGCAAGCTCGGTTAGCTGCTGTGGTAATTACTTTATATAGTCGCCACAAGGACACTACATTCTTGTTCCTGCCACCAGCAATTGTTGGTGTCGTCTGGCTCTTGCTTTTGTTTTTTATCTGATGTGCTCCGGGGATTGGGTGGATGCGCCCACACATCTTGGAGCTGCTCCGAATGGGATTTGCGGTAATGACTTGTGAAATGTGCGACAGCTTGGAGCTAAAATTTTAAGCCACGTGAAATGAATCGGTGTAAGGTGGTGGCGGCGGCGCTTAAAGCTCGTGTTTCGTGGTTGGTGCGTACAAATGCGATTTATCAAAATTTCTGGGAAAAATAAATACTTGTGGCCTTCTACATGCACATCTAAAGTGACGGTCTAGGGCTCATACCTACAAAGGAGATTTGGAGGTGGGTGTGGGTGTGGAATGGCGTGGGGGATCAGCAAGTGATGTTGAAAAAGAAAAACTTAAAAATAATGTAGGACAAATTTAACATTTTAAATAAAATATTGAAGAAGAAAAGAAATACTTATTTTTGCGCCTAGATTTTATTCTATACGTATATTAAACAATATAGAGGCTATCTTCATTTTCATTAGTTAAGTACTAGAGTTGTAATAAAAAAATAATTACTTTCTTTCTATTACAGCTCGTTCTTTTAACTGTTCAAGGAAAATATGTCCGCTGAAGCCGAAGCTATTGTTACAACGGCTGCCGCCGATATGTCCTCACCCCGTAAACCTGTGGCCGTGGAGCCCGTAGCTGCCGACACAACCCCGGACAATGTCCCAGTGGTTGCAGCCGTCTCCACTGAGGAATCATCCGGCCAAGCCGAGCAGGAACGCTCCGAGAAAATACTTAAGGCCAAGGAGCTGTTTAGCCAGGGATCGCGCAACTTCCTGGTGAAGAGCTACGATGAGGCGGCCGACGATCTGAGCCAAGTGTGCCAGCTATACGCGGAGCTCTACGGGGATCTGGCCGACGAGCTGGGACAGCCCCTGCTGCTGTGAGTATGAGATGAAGCTCGATTTTTTTGATATTTATAAATACTATTCAAAAAATCAATTGCAGATATGGTAAGGCGTTGATTGCCATGGCCTTGGATGAAAATAAAGTTATTGATGTGCCCGATGAGGCCGCCGATGAGGAAGACGAGGACATAGACGACGACGATGACGAGGAAGAGGAAGGTGCTGGCAAGAATGGGGAGGCCAAAAAGGAGGAGGCCGTCGCTAATGGAGCGAGCAGCTCAAATGGCAAGGAGTTGGACAGCATCAAGGAGACATCCGACGAGGCCGATTCCACCGGAGAAGCAGAGCAGGTCCAGCCAGATGGCAAGGACGCCAAGAAGGCCCCCACTGGAGTGGATGAGGTCAGCAGCAGTAATGGCGGTGGAGCAAGTGCCGCCAACGATGATGAGCGACCAAGCACATCGAATGGCGGCGAGGTCACAGCTAGTTGCTCCAATGGAGCAGCAGCAGCTGCCGGCGAAGAGGACGGTGGCGAGGAGGAAGAGGGTGTCAGTGGCAGTCTGCAGCTGGCCTGGGAGATCCTTGGGACAGCCGCCAGAATCTTCTCGCGCCAAGGCCTTGGTGGTCTCCAATATTTGGCCGAAGTTCAGACCGAACTGGCCAATATCGAGTTCGAAAATGGAATACTTGAGCCGGCACGCGAGGATTACGGTGAGTGTATTTGCTAAATATATCTGCTTAAGGCAAAGCGCCTAACTAATGTCGATCTCTAACCACAGAGAAAGCTCTCAAAATCCATGGCGAGTTGCCCACAAAGAACCGACGTGCCCTGGCCGAACTGCACTACAAGATCGGGCTGACCTATTTGATGCAGCAAATGAACAAGGAGGGCGCCACAGCTTTGCGACACTCCAGCACGTTGATCGAAGAGGAAATAGCCGAGATTAAGGGCAAGGACGAGCCCAGTGAGCGTGACAGGAACAACATGCTGGATCTGGAGGAAACCAAGCAGGAAATTTTGGCTAAAATACAGGAAATTGAAGAGATGCAGGCTCAGGTTAGCTTAAGACCTTTGTATTTGTTTCACATTGATTGACGTTTCAAATTTCCCATCTAGACAATCGCCGAGGTGCGTGCTGCTCTGGACAGCTATATTAGACCGGTGAGCAGTGGCGATGCTGGCGCCGCCTCTTCCTCGTCCACATCCACCAATGGAGCAGCCAGCTCGTCGTCGTCCTCCACCAGTGGCGGCGCTACAGCAGCCGCCTCCTCGTCGGCCATTAGCAGCAGCTCGGCCAAGCCCACAGACATCACCCATCTGATCAAGCGCAAGAAGCCCGAGGAGCCCAGCTCGGAGGCAGAGGCCTTATGCTCGCCGGCCAAGCGTCCAGCCGTCTAGGGCGGACATTCCAGTTGCCCAGCTGCGGCACTTCCACACCCACTCATAACCACAACCACGCCCCCCAAACACAAACACGCCACACATCAACTACTTAATCCCAATCACATGCATTCAACCAACTATCCTCTCCCTTGCACCTACACATATTTATGCTATTTGTTTGCTGTTTTCTACCAAAATTCTCTATAAGTCTGTAAGGTAACAATCACAATTAGTGCTAAGTGCGTAAAATAATGTTTTTGTATTAAACGAAGAAACGAAACGAATAAGGAAAGCAGAAATATACGGAAAATTGCCTAAAGAGGTTACGTGTGAGAGTGGGAGCAGAGATAGAAGTGGATTTGGAGCGGGATTCACGTTCGGATTGTCCCCAGGATACGTACTCAGATGCGGCTGCAGAGTGACCTGGGACTCACTGTGCTGCCAGTCGTTGCGCTGCTCCTCTCCACGAGCGTTCTCCATGGAGCCAGCCAGGTAGTTGACACACGGCGGCGCACCGCGGGGGAACTTTGGATTGCGACGAAGCTCCTGCAGCTGCTGCATGGGCAGGTCGATGCACAGTGTCCAGATGCCGCCGTGCATGGGCACCAGGAACACAGAGTCGCGCCGGAAACGATGATCGGCTGTGGGGAGGTAAGGTGAGCTTTAAAAATGTAATATTAAGTTAGCATCGCCGCCGATCTCACCCCTCTTGTCCGGCTTGAGCATGGCCACCTGGTCATCGAGCAGCCATTCCAGGTGCAGACCCGAGCGATTAGAGTAACGATCGAGGCTGTTGCGGTCCCACGTCACGTGCTCCCAGTGGTCGGTCATGATGGCGGCGCACAGCATCGCCGTGGCGCTGGTGGTCATCAGCAGGGTGACAAACAGGAAGAGCACCGGCGGCGGGCCCATGCAGCAGGTGGAGCAGCAGGCGCTGCCCGCTCCTCCACCGCCCATACCCATGCCCAGTCCCTCCATCTGCGAGCCCAGCGATGTGGGCGATCCGCTACCACTGCCGCGCCGCTGGATGACCTTGGCGCAGCTGTTCTGGCGCAGCAGAATGCTGTTGCTCCGCCTCAGGCTCTCGACGGCCGCCGCTGCCGCTGCTTGGGTGGTGGTTGGATTATCAAACTGCAGGGATCCCCCGACCACCGAGGAGGGGTGCTCATAAATGCTGTTGTGCCGGCTGGGGGCGAAGTAGTAGCAAGTGGTCTGGCGGTTGTCGGAGCTCGAGGCTGCTACCGGCTGCTGCTCTCCGTTGGGCAGCTCCTCATTGCTGCTGGAGTAGACGATCGATTGCTTGAACTGGTTGGAGTAGCAGTTCTGCTTGAAGCTCTGCTGCTGCTGCTGCTGCTGTTGGACGTAGAGCGCCTCGTAGTCGCAGTGATGGGGATTGCGGTAGATCACAGGCCAGGAGCGGGTGGTCTTCGAGTTGTGGCTATAACGGGTGGTCGATGTGGCGGGCGCTACGAAGCCGGGTTCCTCCACCAAGGGAGTCAGCTCATTCGGCGGCTCACCGGCGTCGGGCAACTTGCTGTTGGGATCCTGTGCAATGTGGTCCAGATCCGGATCCTCCTGCTGGACGGTGGTGGCCAGCTGGCGCTGGAGAACGTTCTTGGCCGCCGCCGAACCACTGCCGCTGGCCAAGCTGAAATCCTCCTCCTCGACCAGAGTGGCGCCGCCTGGAGGCGTGGAGAAAAGGCTGTTAGACGTCGGCGGCGACGGTTGCGAGCGACTGCGCAGCAGGGCAAAGTGCTTCGGCTGGATGGCCGATGGCTGATGACCGGCAGATCCGGCTAATCCAGCGCTCGTTGGCGAGGTGATGCTCACCTCCGGGACGCAGCGGGCCGTCACCTTGTACCGGCTGCCGCTGCCAACGGCGACGCCGACGTTGACGACGCCGACGTTGCCCTTGGAGCGCATCAGTCATAAGTCGCTCGCGTCCCGCTTCTTGATCTTGTTCAGGCTCATGTGGTTCGTGGTGGTGGTGGAGGAGGCGATGGTGGTTGTCTGAATTGCTTGGATTGCGGATGTTGTTGTTTGCGGTTTCGGATGGATGTTGTTGCTTTGTATGCAGATTGCTCTGCTTGCAGATGTTGCACTTGATGTTGATGCTGTTGTTGTGTTCTTTGTATTGGTATTGGTTTTGGCTTTGGTTTTGGTTTGGTTTTGTGTGCGGCGCCTAAGAGTCTACTATGCAAAATATGCAACTTTGCTTTGGGGTGCCTCGACAATAAAAATGTTAAATATTACATTAAGTATTTGTATCTACTAGCAGAGCTTTTGGTTGTTGCTGTTGTTGTTGTAGTTCTTGGTTGCTGTAACTCTGTTGTTGTTTATTAATATACTTGTTGTTGTTGTTGCTGTTACTTTGCTGTTTGTTGCTGTTGTTGTATTGGTTGTTATTGTTGTTTGCAGCGGCAACCCTTTTTGTTTTCTGTTTGTTTATTGCACACCAATTTACATATGATGTATGTTTTGTTTTTGATTTTGATTTGGATTTTAGTTGCTCTTATTTTTTTGTTCGTTTTGTTCATTTACTACGTTTGTTTTTTGCTTAGCTTGAAGCTATAAAAAGAAAGAAAGTAGAAGAAAACAAATGTACAACATGAGTTTGAAGAAGAGAACGCAGGAGAAGGAGAGTCGATGCGGCAGAGATACGAAGAGAATACGAAAAGCTATTACATTATCTATTAAAAGTGCGAAGAACTACTTATGCACCCTATATAAAGATAACAATTACATATATTATAGTACGATCTAATGTGCACAAAAGCGACTAGAGTGCTCTCGGTCTATAAGATGCGAAAAAAGTGAATATTATGATTTAATTGGGCATCATCAGTACTCAAAAATGTATTCAAAAGCAGATACATGAGGTTAAGGGTTTTGAAATTATCTAAAAAGAAGAAATTCTTAAAAATCGTGAAACAGATTTTGTGTAAATTTGTTTTATATAATATGTTATGGTATTTTGTAGCATCGTTTTTGACACCTCTTTAAGAGACTTAAAAACTCATGAGATTTCTAAAATTCAAAATAATTCCCCAAATATAACCTCCGATTCATAAGGCAAATGTATAAATTATACAATTTAATGAAATAATTATTGAAGTTTAGACCTCGAACATATATAACCTATTAAAAGAAAAACAAAATGTTAGATCTATAAAAAATATCGAACTTACATAATTTTGAAAAATTTTTGTTGTAAATAATAAATAATATATAATAATAATCTTAAAAGAGAAATAAAATGTTAGACTTATAAAAATATAAAATTTACATTAAAAGATACATATATGTATCAATGTTGTTTTTTTAAATAAATAATAAATAATATATAAGAATAACTATAAAGTAATAGATTATAAAAAATTTTGCTTTTATAAGCATTAATTAGCCCAGATTGGCTTCTGTGCATATCGCACATTGCTGGGGAAGTAATGCTTCCCTTGTCTGACAGCTATTTGAACTTGGTAAAAAAAGTTCGTGTGTTTTTGTTTATAAAGTTTTAGAATTTAGACTTTATTCTGGTTCAGTTCACAGTTTAAAGTTTTAGGAATGAAATGGCGTATGGTTTTTTGATTTCTGATAATTAGAAAGCCCGGAATCGTGGCAACAGTTGAGTACCTTTTTTTAGGTTTTCCTGTTACGCGGTGTAACTCTGACAGATAGATTGGCTTAAAAACTTTATACAATTCAGTCAAAATGTAGTCAAATAAGAATATTGATATTCAAAAAAGCGTAAAAAAATGCCCTTCACATTAGATGACCCCCTTAAGTCCAGCTGTCTTCTTGACTCCAATGTGAGTTTCTTCTATAAAATATTATGCTTAGTTTATAAATTATAAGTTATGATACAATTGTGTTTGGTTTTAATAGGAATGCGTTTACTTAGAGAGAAATGCACAGACTATTTTAATTGGAAATCAGAAAGCCAAGATAACAGTTTAGAGAATAGAAGCAGAACGACTAAGAGTTCAAATTGTTTTCTATGATGAAACATATTTACATATGCATATTTAAATACAACAGTAAATATTTTGCTGAAGTCTGCATTTGTATGCATAAATATTCTGGCAAATACTCATTACAAAATGTAACGAATTTCTATCTCTCCTTTGCTTTGTGAACAACAATAATATGATTAACATTATGTACGAAGAGAAAATACCTCTCATATTTACATTTTTAATCCGGGTTAAAGTATATGGGAATTATGCTATTTTCAGTTCTTGGGGAAATAACAGAGAACTCATTCACACCCGATAAGCTCAAATTGCATTTAAAATTCCTAATAGACTTGACCTCCGGTCCCGACTTAATCTAATCTAGTTCCACCACTGGTAGCTGCAGGCGAAAAATAGTCAGCGGAATCTGAATTGGCGCTGCATGGGTTGGTATGGAATGGATGGAATGGTATGGTCGGAGGATTCAATTGTACTCGGTGCGACCTGAATCCGGCCACACAAGACCGGCGGGCGAGCGGAAGAGCAGTTGTTCGCCGTGGAGAATGAGAATGGCTGTTGCATATTACATGAGGCCGCCTCAGCGCCCAGCGGATATCCGGTGGCCCGGCTTCTGCCCCCGAACATTCCGTATCCGCCCCCGTGGCAAATTCAATTTGCTCCCCGTGCCGGCCACTTACGGAATGCAGCAGGTGTAACGTAACGTTGTAAGGACCTCCAGTCATATGCGGATGTTTATGCGCTCAGCCAGAAGCCAACCGCATTCTCACCCAGTTTCGCATCTGGCCACAGTCGGCATGTCATTTCGGCCGGCTTAGGTAGCCCTTCCCTGGGACTCTTTTGTGGTCGGCCACCGGGCCAGGGCTGGGATTGTCTTTGCTTTGTGGCCGGCATGAGTTTTAATTTTAATTTAAAATTTTCGTTTGCTTTGTGCCAGGGAATTAGGCCAATTTAGGCCAAGTTTGGCCAGTGGAAAATTGCTGTGTGAATTTAATTAAACAGTTTTATAGCTTGGAAAACAATTATTTGCATACATTTTGTGGTTGAATTTTGTCTGCCGTAACCAATAACTATTTAATATTATATTAAACATTGAATGTTTTGAAATTAATTTAAACAAAACAGCATAAATTTTATAACAGACAATTGTAGAAATGACTCTATTGTAAGACCATGCTAAAAAGAATGACACTTTTTTTGCAATTTGCGAAATTGTATACACAATTTTGGGGGTTTCATAACCCATAGTGTTATCTGTAACAGCTCCGTTTAAGAATTCCTCAAACTTTAAACACAACATTCCCTTGAATAGAGGGAAATAAGCAAGGACAAAATCATTTGCAAGTCATCCGGCTACGGATTCCGGCTTTCGGCATCACCTGGCCTGATTTTAGTCGCCAGGCACGTGTCTCTGCTGCCATTCCGGCTCACATTTGCTGCTAGCCTGCTCAATTTTTAATGCTAACGAAATAGGATAGGGCGAAACTGTTGCTGCCACTCGTTAGCATAATTGATCAGTGGACACACACACACACGCGCCACTCCTGATGGCTGTCTGGTCAGTGGGTCAGAGCCGGAGCATCGAGCATCTGGAATTAATTAACACGCATGATGACCTCCGCCGTAAGCCCTGGATTCGGGCCGACAGGCGCAGGCATGGGAATAATTTGATTACGCCATGAGTTTGCCACTTGACAGTCGGTTCAGCACTTCCTTTCACAGCCAGACTGCCGTCCAGACCTCAGGGCTTTGGAAATTCCCAAGCAGAGGGAAAAATAATCATATAAATTGTGACATGATTTATATATTGTTTTAACTATTTACTTATTGTAATTATAAATGATTTGGAATCGGTAGAAATTTATTTAAAATTTGTTTTGTTTTTAAACTGATCTATAAAAAACCTATAAATCCATTTGTGTTTTAAAATGTGCACTATTTTCATTCTGTATTTTTAATTATAAACGTTGCTGTTAATGCATTTTATTAATTATTACAAAATCGTACTTGAATTGATTCCTTCGTATACATATATTTTTCTACAGTTTATGCTTTGTTTTTATATTTTTATGATGTCAAAATCAATTGAATTTCTCTGTTAAAGAAATCCCAAATGCCCTACCTGTTTATATAATATTTTCTTCCAGTGCAGTGTCCTCAATGCCTCACACTTACGCAATACAATTGGCAACCAGCACGTTTCACACGCTCACATGCACCGCCGCTGCAGCCCTGTGCGTACGTGAGTGCTTTACAAAAGTTGGCGAAAAGTGCAGCGACCAAACACTGGATACTTGCCGGGGGGAAAAGGATCGGGTAAGAAGAAAATGGGGTCCTCATGGACCGCGTGAGTGTATGTATGCAGCTTGCCACAAGAGGCGGCGTCTATAGCTGCCATAGTTGTGGAGCAAGCCTCGGCGCTGTTTACACTTCTAACGACTAAAAGACGAACAAGAAAGAAGTCTTCAGCGAGGAGCTCTGGCAAACTTTGGCAAATATTTTCCCAGTCGAAAGTTTTCCATAAAAAAGGGTATTGGCTTTAAAGCCCGTTTATATGGTGCGCACATACCAGAAGGAAGGCTCTACTGGCGGACAGCCAAATCGCATTTGAAATTGCAACAATGAATGAGAGGTCCACAAAAAGTTAATTAGAAAAGAGAGGTTATTTTATCTAAAAAGTGACACGAAATGTGATACTTAATTTCTTTGTAAAAGTCAGACATTTTAGGAGTTTGAATTGTGTTCACAAAACCTTTGAGAAACCTTTAGGCTAGATTCATAGTAATAAATTAAGATATAAGAGGAATTTCTATATTATATATGTATAAATATAAACTATCATTTATGTAATATACATATAAATTTACATACATTTAAATAATCCAGACTTCAAGTAGTCTGTTTATTTTTAAAGCAAAAGTGTGTATGTAAAACCAAAACCTAAACGTATTCACCGTATTTCCAACTATATTTTTCAAGTAACAATTATTATGCGAGTAGAAATGTCCATAATAATGGCAATTAAAAACTCCTCTCGGTTACGGGCACACCAAACACTTTAACAGACATGTTAAAACTTATGGTTGTGTTTTTATTTTTGTTTTTACTTTTTTATTAGTTGCCCGGGTAACGTTTCGTGGTCGCCTTGGCAATCAACTACGGCCGACGAAGAGCAACAGCCATGGGGAACGAGGAACTCCACCCCGAAAGGGGTCACCATAAATTAGCAGTCCGAGCAGACAGTGGCTCCTGGAACACTCCTGCTCATGTTGCTCCCCTTGAGCCACCTCCCTTGCTGTACAAATGACGCAATGCAAATGAAAAATAATGCGCGAACATTTGGCCACAGACGAAGACGAAGAGCAGGAGCGACTACCAAGGATGAAGCAAGTAGTGATGCCAATTGGCAGATTTGTCATTTAAAGGTATAAATCGATAAAATAATACTTCACTTTACTTGTGTAAAATTGTATAAGAACTATGTTTTAGCACTTTATAGAAAAATAGTAAACGTTTTAATAATAATAATGTATTTCGTTCCATCTCTGATGGAGAGCCAACCGCAAGTAAGAAAATGTTGGCTGTTTTTTCGGGTTTCGGGCGATAAAGTTTTTGTTTATTTCCTTCGCCGGAGGCTCCGTGCACTTTAGCCGTGTATAGGAGTGAAAGAGTCCTTGCTGCTCACGCAGCGTAGCTGGATGCGGAAGTTTCTTGGCTCTTGGCTACGGCTCAACTGCAGCCAAGTTATTTATTTAGCATTTTTGGCTGTGGCTGCTCGGCACAAAAGTTGCCTCAACTAATTAAAACTAATCTTATGCAATTTCTGGCTAATTATGCGCATAAATCACACCTCGGGGGAGTCTTCTGTGTGTGAGGATCAGGGTATTTGTTTCCGCAGAGAAAATGGCGTTAAATTGAATATAATTGTGGGATAGATTTCCCTGGGGTATCTACCTTTTTTACTAAACGTTTTTAATACGGATTCTGAGATAAAGCTTCTTATTCAAGCTAGTTATTTTCTAAAAACTGTTGGCTTTCAGTTACCTTAACTTATAACGAGTTAAACCCAATTCAGTCATGCAAAACCTCGACACAATTCATTAGGCTTCAGAGTTCGAAAGCAATTATATAATAATGGGGACAAACTACAACTTAAATATCGGTATTCCTGGCATCGTCATTAATTCATTCCTTGGCGTACATATGTATAATTTAGCCACGTCCATTACCCGTCTGTCTGTCTGTCTGTCTGTCCACTGGACTTTGGTTCGTGTACAAGCGGGCGGCTCGAGTGACACAGAAACCCGACTCTGGCACAAAAATTAATGGGGCTGTCATGTATGCGTGTGTGTGTGGCAGCAACTGAGCTGGAGAAGAACTAGATAAAAGCAGTTAATTTTGTAAAATGCCAACATGTGTGGGGAAAACGCAAATGTGTCTCCTGTCTCCTGGCCGGCGGCCCTGTTAATATGAAATTTCATGCTCGGCCCCATAAACAGTGTCGGGATCTGGCAGAGGTCAGCATTTAATTTATTCAACAATGGTTGCATTGAGGCCCATGTGTGTGGGGGGGAGCATTTGCGGCAAATCCCGTCCTAATTGCAGGCTACATTATTGCTGCATTTCATGATTGCCGGGATTAGTTTGTGGCAATTCCCAACTCACATTGGCCCAGTTTCCCTGGCCGAGATTTGGCCAGTTGCCCGGTGCCCCTGTAGCTTCACTTTCGTTGTCATTGTGCGCGGCCAACACGGCGTATACGCAATCTGGGCTAACTCTGTTCAGAGCATACCAAGTGTAAATGCATTCAAGGGCGCAGCCTGCCGGGAATTTGCTCTTCCTCGCTTTTTCCTGACCACCCCACGGTTATTTATAACTTTCGGGGCGCCTGCTAGATTACATTTTCCCGGCGATTTTTCACTGTCTGTCTGGGGCGCAGGACCTCAAGGCCAAAGTCGTAAAGTTTGCCAAACTTTGCTTAACGAGAATATTTTTATGAGCGCCAGAAATGCATAAATTGAATTCATATTGCTTGCCCAGGCGGAAGTCGTATTTACACCGTTGTCCTCCTCTCGACTCTTGGGCGACGTAAGCTGATAAGGAGCTCAAGGGTTCGGCGACAATTCCGCCCTCATTAGAGTTCAAGGCGATCCGGGGGCCAGGGGTCAAGGTAAGGTGTCTGTGTGAAACCCCACAGCTACACAGAGCAAACTTTTCGCCATCACTTTAACTTTTCATCTTTGCGAACTTTGCTAAGGAATAGTTTTGTCAATACTGCGAGTAAAGTGGGTTCAAAGCGCCAGAGCCAGAGTCGGAGCGTGTGCCTGCGATGATGTCAAAGGCTTCTGCTATTCGGGTCAATCTAAAAAATTTATGGGGCAATCGTCAAGACATGCCAAGGCGGCCTGGCACCGGCACCGGCATCATCATGTCAGCACCCACTCTACACAAACACACATATAAGCTGGGAAAGAGGGTGTGTGGCGTTGAGTCCGGCCCCTGGCTGTGTCCTTCACTTTGTTGCTGCCGACACATAAGCGGCAGAGATGCCAGCTATACCTATGGAATTATTGAATTATGATACTAGTTTGCTGATATTTTGTAAGACTTGTTTATTTATAATCCCCAAAATAAGAAGACTTATAAATAAAATATCATAATATTGATTACAAAAGCTCGTTAAATTTTAATATTGAAGAATTCTAGACTCCGTTCTGTTTATTGTTAAACGTCTTCTAAAAAATTACAATCTTTTCAGTGGAAAAACCCACGTAACTCTGGACAGGATTAGACTGTAGCCCTCCTTGAGCGACACAGCAAGTTGGCCAAGGA
This sequence comes from Drosophila seguyi, assembly GCA_008042675.1. Taxonomy (NCBI): domain Eukaryota; kingdom Metazoa; phylum Arthropoda; class Insecta; order Diptera; family Drosophilidae; genus Drosophila; species Drosophila seguyi. The sequence continues at coordinate 23,026 of VNJU01000508.1, forward strand.
GTTTTTCCTCCAAGGCCACGTCGCTCAAAAATGTCAAATTGAATATAAATATTTCAGCCAGCGCCAGCAAATGATGCAGCAGTAATTTTGTTTTCCCTGGTCTCGGGGTTCTCTTCATTTTCATTTTCATCGTAAGGAAATCGATGGCGGCAAGCAATTTCGCAGTTGACTTAGGACCCTAATCCCTTGAAATATGAATTGTCCCGTGACCCCGCCCACTTCAGCACTCCCGGCCGACACGCCTACTTCAAGAAAGTACCCGTAAGTATGTGGTTAGCCACTTAGCATTTTCTGTGCCCACCCTCCTTTATGGCAGCTCCGTCTTACCCAGCGATTTGACTTTCATGGTCTAGTGCCTGTTTGGCAAATAAGCTTTTACAGTGCATTCATTAATGGCGGAGAAGATTTAGGAAAAGTCGAAAGTTCTCAATAATAGAGTTTAACAATCGGAGGAATAATAATAATAATATATACAAATTGATAAACCATTTTCTATTTTAATTTTTGATTCAAACTTTAATATTTATCAAACTCTAGGCTTGAAAATATATGTAAAAATAATTCAAAGCAATTTGTTAGCATATTGCGTATACGACATGTGGTCCCCGATACTTATAATCGACTGAAGTTACTTTCTAGCTCTCTTCCTCCTTTTTTTATCCACCTCAAGCAGCTTTGAATATGGTAAAAGTGGCTGAGTGTGGGAACGTGTCTAACATGAATATGAATGGCTTACCATGTTTATTGAACATTAATATTCATATTTGCCCCCTCACGATCCCAGAGCGTAAGTGTCGTTTCGGTGTCCGTGTGTGTATGAGTGTATGTCCTGCTTACTTCATTTCATATTCACAACGTTATCCCTTTACAGCAAATTTAACAATTTTCCATGGCAAACCCATTCGACTGACAATTGTAGTAGATTTATTTATTAGATTGCCGGATCAAATCCATTTCATCCATTTGTTTTGAGTTTATCTTCTGTTTTCAACCAGCAAGTGATGGCTTAAAGTGTATATATATTTTCTGGTATATCTTTTTTGCAGACTTTTTTTCGTTGAACTCGGTCAAGGCAAAGTACTTTGCGGGCCAAGTTCTTTGGCAGCAGCAGCAGCTACTCATTAAGCGTATTACGTATACGCAACACATGCCAAAAACTTCGTGATAAGTTAAGTTGGTTTTCCACGAAACCCCCTCTGTTTTTTTTTGTATCAATATTGAACTTAATGGCTAGCAAAATCTTTATAATCTCCCAAAAATCGATCTACAATTTCAGCTGAATGTATCGCCTGTTCTATGGCCATAAATCAAAGTCGCAATTGAAAGTTTTCCACTCGCCGGCGAGACAATAATTAAATGGCTCCGTGGGCCGAATAAATTTGCATAATTTACAACTTGTTGAGGTGAAAGTCATAACTTGAAGTCATGTCCTGACAGCTCACCCTGACATTTGCGTGCACTCGAATGCATTTCGAAAATTGCGAAATGAAATTCCCAGCTGGAAGGGGTACGGCCTCAGATGCGTGTGTCATTTTCACATCTTCCGTTTTCGTTGGTTTTTCGTTCTTCGTTTTCCGCCAAATCAAGTGGAAACATCAGAGAAATGTTTGCATGTCCCGGGGGGCCAAATATCCTCAACAAAGAGGGCAGTTCGTGTGTGCGTGAATACCACCACTGCATTGACGTCAAGCCTTAATTATTTAATAGTCAAGAGTTGCGGTTTGCCAGTTGGAACAAATCGATGTCGGTGTCTATATATATGGTGAAAAAGCCAATTAAAGCCCCAAGAGAGGGCTTTACAACCGGATTTTTTGCACAAAATAAAACCTTTTTTAGGTTTTAATTACATTAAATTTTATACTCACTTTGTCAGTTAATGGAAGTCATTAATACAGATGATTTAAATGAATGCAAATGACATTAACGAATTGAGTAATATGGAATGGATATAAAAAAATCTGTTGAAACGATACAAATTCTGCCAGTAATAAAATTAGCAGTAGTGACAGATGCAATTTAGGTAAAATAAAGTGCAACTGCAATTATGGAGTTATAACCCTACAATATTTCCTTAATTGCTTGAAGATCTCAAGGGAGTTCAAAAAGCTCGGTATAATTCAGTTTATATTTAGCCTAATATATATTAAATAATTTTGTTGTTTTCTCTTAGAATTTGTGGTATTGCCAGAAGAATGGAATCTATATATATTGTAAATTTATTTTATGGATTCATAGTCATATTTCATATTTTATTTTTCTGTCTAAACTTTTCAAGTAGATCATAATTTTTGTTTTAATATTACATATGATAGTTCTAAAAAAAATTAGAGACAGTTCCCATAACAAAGTTGTATAGAGCTCATATACAGCTTAAGTTGAAAAAGCTCAAGTTTAAAATTTAAATTAAAATGAATGTATATTTTCTTCTATCTGGTATTGTCCGCATATGAAAATCAAACAAACTTTACTAGCTAAAGTTTTTTGCAAATAAAACCTTTTATAAATACTTAAAACTCTTTGCCAGAATGAGATTGGAGTTGAAAGTATTATGTCATCGCATTGATTTTCGCTGTCATTCGCATACATTCATGCTCATGGAAATAAAGAAGCTATTAAGCTGAGCGGGAAACAATTTAATTTTAAATGGCACCAACAACTAACAATTAGCTCATTCCACAACCGAAAGCCAAACGAAATGTAATTAAATATTTAAGCCATTCGCACGGCAATTGAGTTTATTTTGCGCCGTCAACGGGGCGTATACGTAATGCGCATATATTTGTTATTTGCTTTGGCCGCATTATTCAATATGTTCCGATCGGAAGAAGGGAAGCGGTGCGAAGAGCCTGAAATACAAACGTCCGACTATCAATTCGAAGGCGGGCCGTGTTCTCAATCAATTGCCCAGGGAAGGCACTGGAACTGGCACTGGCACTTGTAGCATTTAAGATAACCGACTGTGAACTCCAGGATAAGTGTGTGTGTGTGTTTGTTTGTCCCCCAAGTGGGTGTGCCGCAGGTGGGTGTGTGTGTGTGTTTACGAGTCGAAAGTCAAATCAGGCCATTTATCAAGACCTCGGAGCCTTTGGCCACCTTCGACCAATATTGCCACGCAGGTCAGCCAGTAGCAACTGTTTGTGCTCATTTTTCAAGCCGGGAAAACTTTTCCTCGGCTTTCCACCAAGAAATGTAATATGTGTGTGTGTGTATCCGTAAAATTATATTGAATTTCAGGCACTTGTTTTTGCCAATTTTCCGAATGCGAATTTCAATTGAGCGTTGCCCCGAAAGTTTCTTATTTTTTCCAACGTAAAAATAACAAGTATACAAAGGTACAATGCCAAACAAAAGAAAAGTTTTCGTTTCCAGGAAAAGTCAGCTAAATGAGCCACGCTGTAGTATAAAGAAATAGGGAATGGGTAGTAAAATTATAAGATAAATTAGGCGAAAAAGCATCTCGTGAAAATCGTTGAAAGGTTTTGCTGCAGAATGCATTTACCTCTTCAAAAAATATCCATTAGAGATTTTCTCAAATTAGTTAATTGATTTCTAAAGCATATTGTTCACATCTTCGGCTTAATCATTCCTTCAAACTCTTCGCGGGTACGCTGAACTCTGACCCCAAGTTCATAGCTCTGATGTCTTTTTAAGGCATTCCCCAGGCCGAAGTAAGTCTTTGGCCTTTAATAAGGCCACACCCACGCCGCTGAGTGGCCATAATTTGATATCGCAAATTGATATTCCTGTATATATATTTACGTCTTTATCTTTTACTGTTTCGGCTCCTTCATTTTCTGCTTCTTGCCGGAATTATTAATGCCACTTTGCTCACTTTGCATAATGAAAAGTTCAGCATTGTTATTATTGTTGTTACCGTCAGCGAGTGCTCTCAAATTAGGGCTGAAAATGTCGCATGTCTTGCCAAATATTTAATACGTATACATTCTAAGAACATGTTGAGGAGAAAAATCTACAGGGGGGTGAAGGGAGGGCAGCCTTAAAAAATCTGAAAGAATAAAAGGAAGAAGAGCGGCCATATTTTGTTGACTTGGCCATGGCCTAAACCAGTAGCCCCCCCATCCAGTCCCCCGTTGTTCCTCCCCCGCTGACAGCAATTACAGGCCTTGTTTTTGGGACTCTTTGTTGCTGTTTCCATGTCATACAACAATGCTGTGCAATAAATCAAAAGTTTGCCAACATGAAATGATTATTTATGATTATGCCTAAATACTGCCTATCGTCGTTAGGGCCGCATTCGAACACACACTTAGCCACGTTTAAACCGAGTGATTTGTGGCTAATTTATTTATAGAGCGCCTATTTGGAGCCCAGGCAACACTTTGCCAACAAACAAAACTCAACTCAACGCCGCCGGCGGGAAGGGAAACAAACTATAACTAAGCAATATTGTGACGCGGCAGTCCTCAGCTGTGTGAAATGGAGCACAAGGCCGGCGTGTCAAACAATGGCTGACAATGGAGGCCGTCAACAAAAGTTGCCAGCCCACTCGGTACCGGGTGCTTGGTTCTCGGTTCCCAGTTCTCAGTTCTCAGTTCTCAATTTTTTTTAGTTTTCAGATGTGTGTGGCTCTACCAACACAATGCATTCCACATACTGTATGGCCCGGTCTTGCAGCCTGGCCGCTGGCTATATGCTAGTGTCTATAAAAGGAATCCCTGGTTCCAACAGAGGTTTTCATTTCATTTCCAAAGTTGCACAAAGTTGTGACTGCACAGAGGCGAAAAGTTGACTGCCTCGTCAGTTCTAGTGAGGTTTTAATCAATTGAAAATGTCTTTAAAAGTTTTCTAATTTGTTTTGTAGTATATTGTGGGGAGATAATTTAGTTTATTTCAACTCTAAACGGATTTATATGGGAAACCTTGCTTACCTTAGTAGTGGCAGCAATACCCCACTTATAACTTGATCGAATTTTGTGATGAAAATATTTTTAAATAACTAAATTCTCTCCCAGTTTTGCATGTAGACAATTGGATTTAAAAATAGATTTTCCGACAGTGTAATGTTTTTGAAAAATTCTTGGTTCAATGTCTTGGATGGCCTCCAGTTTTTCCACCTGGCTCTTGGCATCCAATCCTTACTCCGCACACATTCTACCACAAATACAAACTGAGGCCAAACGGGCAACTCCCCCGACTCATGTTGGTCACATGTCAAACGCTTCGATTTCCCCCCCTCTTTTTTCCAAGGAAAATTCTGTCATCGGTGGGAGGCAACAACGCGTTGCAACGGGAGAAGGAGATAGGTGGCCATATGACATCCTGCCAGATTGACATTGCTTGTTCCCTGAATAGAATCGATGTGTGTGTGTGTTGGTGTGAGGCAGTTGCATATGCAACAATACAATATTGTAGTCATTGCACCTGCCCGGAATAACCCGCCACTCGATGTCGTACGATGCTCGATGTGGAAATGTCGAAATGCGAGATTCCCAATCAATGTTATCGCTACACGACGACAAGGACTAAGCTTCCGGCAATAGGATCAAGAAATTTATTGGGTACCCCTCATATGTATTTGTTACCCCTCAAATGCTTGTTATGTCTGTCTGGGAAAACATTTCCAGTGCGGAAAGCTGACATATGCACACAACGCCCTGTGTGCACTCCACTCCTCACTCTAGTGCAGCTCATGTGTCATTTATGCAAATTAACATGCTTTTCAGCGGCGAGCCGGAAAATGCATTTTCCTATTTAAGATACTCTTCAGGCTGCGCCACTAATTAATTCGGAACAACGGAGCTGGATAATAGCTGGTTTAATATATATTGAAACTGATCGGAATATAATGGTGATTTTTAGCCTAGCTTCAATTGCAGTTTGAAAATTTCATTTACTGGCATTTGTTATATAATTTAATCCAATTTTAAAATCTTTAAAATTACCTTACAATCGGTTTTTTGAAATTTCTTTTCTGTTTATGCAAGAGAAGCGTACCCTTAAAGCTAATTAAAAGTATTTTAGGGTATTCAGTTTTTTAGGGTATTCGGTTTTTCGCGATGTTCCCTTTGTCATTGTTCTATCAAGAGCTTGTCGCTTGCCAGCTGGAAAATGCATGCATTTGACGCGTTTGCTTAGCTGATTGCGGTCTTTGTGCCCTGTGGCCTGTGGCAAGGAGCCTGGTGGCTGATGCCTGAGCAGGAGGACTTGAATGGGGACAGCACGCGTGGCCATATCTCTTGGCCACACGCATGCCGGCCAAGGGCGGGGGGGACAGGCGACATGGCACAACAAAAAGCGAATTATATTTTCATATTAAACGACGTATGAGTAATCCTCGCTCGCGGACACGGGGGGACGTAACTACATGCAGGACATGGAAATGCCATCGCCAGGGCTCCGCCACCACTGCGACACCCCACCGCCTTCTTGGCTGGTAACCCTCATCTATTTATAGAGCTCCCGAGAACCCAGGCGCTAATGTCGGCCCTATCACTGGGCTGAGTGACATGAAGCGGAAAAGGCAAAATCGAAATGAAATCGAAATCTTTGGCAACCGGAAAGTGTTTAAATATTCATATTTATATATAGGTGCAGGGAAATACAGCATTTTACTTACGAATTTAATGGAATTTTGTACTTGAGCAAGCTAAACGGCTTTAATATTATGAAATTAACAAGTTGCTTTTGTTTTCTTTTTAAAATTATTTCAAAATTTAACATAGTTCACAACTTGATTGTCGTAATTAAATAAAAAAAACATCTGACTGGCGAAATAATTTACAAGTAATATAAACTTGTAGAGCCAGAACAATAAATAAATAAATCAAATCAGATCAAACAACGTGTATAGAAGATTAAAATTAAAAAAAAAAACAAGCAAAATGATGAAGAGCACTCGCAGCTGTTACGACTAAGAAACTACACAATTTTTCATTTTATCGACCTAGAAAATAAATTGCAAGTAATTATCTATGTTAAGTACTTGGCTATATGAAACCGAAGTGTAATAACTATAATTAAGGCTGTTTTCTAGGCTGCAAAAAAACTCAACCAAGCTTACATTTTACTTTAACGAAGAACATGCAATCAAAACATTTGCATTCCCTAATTAAGCCCAAGTGTCAGTTACTGTATTTGAGTGGTGGTTTCGAAAGGATGCGAAAGGATATGCTTTTGGGTGAATGACTGGAATTTTTGTAAGAAACACAGACATCACAAGAGAGAGAGAGAGTGTATGGCATTTAATACTAATTTGGCACTTATGTTTTTATGTTTTTTATGCAGTTATCAATGGCACGTTTAGGCGGAAGTAGCACACTTACGTAGAACGGCACAAGCACCAGCAGCCTGCTACCTGCTACCTGCTACCTGCGGCTAATTAGCCCCGTGGCTAGGAATTGGACAGTCGATGATTGAGGACTCGGGACTCAGGACTCAGGACTCGGTTTGGCATGCATTCTTGGGCGCGAACACCGATGCAGGCACAGACACGGGCACAAACACAGGCACGAATACAAGCGACATAATGGCGGATGCGTATATGTATATAGAGGGGTGTGAGTGTGTGTGTGAGCGTGTGGCGGCAGCAGCGAACTCAAACACACAAACACAAATGGCGGTTCGCGTAGACAAACATGACGTAAACCCAAAAAAGTATGCTACAAATTTCGGTTCGCCTTTCGCTTACGATTTGGACTCTGGCGACGGCTGTTGTTCATTTGAGCATTTCGCCTTGGCTTTGATTATTTCTCATTATTTAACCCGCTGACCTGAGCTTCGGTTCAGTTGGGTTTGTTCTGTATTTTATACTTTAGGTTGCTGTTCTTGTTGTTGTTATATTCTGCAATAAAAATAATCAAAGAGCACACACATTTTAATTGGCGACAAACTGTTGGGGGGTGGCGGCACTCAGACTCGGCGACGGCGACATCAAGGCCATTAGGCGCGTACACACAAAGGACCAACGCAACTACTCAACTAACAACTCTGGCAACAAAATGTGTGTCACCCAAGGCGAATGGGTCTGTTGTAAGCTCGCTATGATTTAAGTTAAAGCCACTGAAAATACTGATCGAAACGCTGGCAAAACTCCGTCGCTGGATTACACAACACTGGCTCTTCCGCCCGCTGCCTGACTGCCCGCCGCCGACTTGGCTAAAAGCGAGCGCAAATAACACTAACACTTTCTAGCATTGGCTATAAAGGCTGAAGCCTTTTTGTTGTTGGTACCACTTGAAACGCGTGGCGCGGGCCCAGTGTCCCTTTCCGATCCGAACTCGCGACTATAACTCTCGAAAGCCGAGGACGGACTAACTGAACTCCGCCCGAAGAGGACTCGTGTTGGTCGTTCTGGTCGGCTCTTTGAGTGAGTCCTCCTCGGGCTTCGTGCGTTCGAGTGAGGACACTCGGCATTGCCATGGCTATGGCTATGGTTTTATGACTGGATTGTTACTTTGGCTTCCTGTCGTTTGCCGCTTGCATTTTTCCGCGCGTTTTTTCTCCATGCAAATCCTTTCTGGCCCTTTAGTTTCGGTTGTTTTTTGCGGTCCAACGAGATATACATTTCCGCTTTCCGTTTGGCATTAGCGTGCGGAAAGGATCTAAGGTGAGTCGGATGCCGCAAAAATCGCATCAAGCCTTACACCAGGTACATGTATATGCATACATATTTTATTTACGTTTCGTTTTATTAAATTTCACAAAATTGGCCTAAAATCATGAAATTTGCATGCCAATTTCTTCACGCCTTTCTGGGGTACGTTTTGCCGCTTGCCGGAGGGGGGATTAGCCCCTTGGGCATTGGCGGCAAATGAGCGGCTTGTTTATGAGTGGGACGCAGTTAAGCGAGGAGCATCAAATGGCCAAAAGGTGTTGCTCCCTCCGAGTGCGAATGCGTGTGAGTGTGCGTGAGTGTGTGTTGTGTCTGCACACAGCGGGAACAGATGGTTCTGGCAACCTGTTGGCTTTGCGTATAAATTTAACTTGCCTTCCTGCTCTCCTTACTGCCTCACCGTCCGTTCAGCAATCCTTCCTGCTCGCAGGGCACCAACGGGTCGTATGCGCAATTATTTCCATAATGGCTTCACTTAAATCTTAACCCCAGTAGGAAATAGCAATTGCCACCCTGGCCATGACGATGGTTCGTTTTAAAGTGTGAGCCATTTAATTCCCTCGAATCATAACCCTATGGGGCCGAAATCTTTTAATTTCTTATTTGGTTCAAGTCATATTTTAATATTTTTTGAGTTATTTTTATTTACTTTAAGGAATAGGCTTTATTATACTTCAATTTGAAATTTATAAGAATTAAATTAAATTGGTAATTAAATCGGTTCTGGAGAATAGTATTAATTGAAGAGAAATGGTTTATGTGGCCTTAAATTGCTTAAGCGAACGACAAAGCCTTCATTGTTGGTAGAAACTGAAAAAAAGAAGTGAGTAATATTCCATATTTAAGCTAGATTAAAAGGTTTCAGAAGCGATTCCCCATACTTGCCCTCCCTAAGGTCGTCGAAGCTATTTTTAATGCCGTTGTCTCCCGAGACCTTCCTGTTTAAAATTGGTTTACAAATATTGATGCTACTAGTAGTCAAAGAAATTTATAAACATTTTCTTTTGTTTATGGGTTTTAAATTTCCGAAACTTTTATTTGCATTTATTTTCCTTATTTTGAGTATTTCAGTCACCACTGCTTTTTGGTTGTCATAGACTCGCCTCAACTCGAACAACTCGCATCGAACAAACAAAGCGAAATAGAAATTCCAACACTCCACCGGTGGCCCTTTCCAGGTATATATATAGTTTTTGGATAAATTTCGAGACAATGTCGTTCCGGAGGCGTCATACCTATGGATCGACGGTGCGCAAAACGATTGTGGAGCGGTCCAACCGACCGATGGGCTCCGCCAAGCTGGACTTCACCACAGCCCAGGAGGCGGCCAAGCTTGAGGCAGAAATGCAGGCGATGGCCACTGATGTGAAGGCGCAGCTGTTCCAGGAGCTCTCCTCCAGCGGCGGGATGAGCGGCTTTTCCCAACTGCGCGACCGTGGCGGACTGCTGGGCAAGGACTATTGGAACGCGGCCATCAAGGATGTGGAGTGGGCGGCTGCCTGTCGCTTCGAGCCGCGCATCCCGGAAATCGACTACTCCCTGGTCCTGCCTCGGCGACTGCGGGAGCGGGTGAAGCGTATCCAAAAATATGACTACTCCAAGTCGGACGAGGACATCTACATTCGGGACGAGATGCAGCTAGAGCGGCCCGAGGACTACATGAGTGCCAGCAGCACTGAAAAGAGCGAAGAGGAGGAGGAGGCCCCGGTAATGACAATGTGAAGTGCCATTCGATAATGTCTCCTTTACCACTGTGGCTAATCCCTTAGCTCCTCGAAATAGGACGAAAAAAGGTGGAGGAGCAGTTCAATGAAACCGACCACTCGGACATTGTGCGCATGGAGCACGAGTTCGAGAAGTTCGACCTAAAGCTGGGCGAGCCGGTAGGTCACACGCATCGCACCGTGGACAACACCAGCTGGTACGCTAAGTTCCTCTGTGCACCGCGGGACAAGCGAGTCAGCTGGCAGACCCGGGTGGAGCATGCGGGCCAGAACTACTCCCGGGTGACGCTGGACGAGCAGGCCGAGAACTTGATGGATGCGGTTAGAATATTGAATACGGAATCCATGTCCCTGCTCCATTTAATCCTGTTAATCCTTTTCACAGTCGGCAGAACGATTCGTCGAGTGGCTAAACTCCTTTGGCACCGTGGAGAGCAACCTTACTCCGGACAAGGTCAAGAATCTCTTCTCCATCAAGGGAGATCGCACGCTGCTGGCCTCTGTGAAGACGGATCCCAAGGAGGTCAATGCCATAGCCCAGACCGTGGCCGACAAGTGGAACAAGCCGCATGTAAATGATCTTAAAGTATAATTTTATCTAAATAATATTCATTTTCAACTCTCTCATACAGATGGCCATTGAGCTGAAGTACGAGAAGCACATCAACGACCATGCCAGCCGTGTAAACCAGAAACCCCTACTCAGCGCCTTTGGGCGCACAGTGCCAGTGAAGGATAGACCCTGGCTGAAGCGATCCAATGATACTGCCATCAAGACCGTCTATCCGGAGGAGCTGCTGACCCGCGAGAAGATCTTCAAGGGCATCACACATCTGCGCAGCACGACGGCCCTCATTGACTTTTATCTGGCCAATCCCTCCCTGGAACGGCCTCAGTATCTGCTCCAGAGCGGCGACTTTGAGGAGTCCAGCGCCAGTGAATCCGTGAATGAGGTGCCACTATATGAGCTCCTGGGATTGCGCTATTAAATTGATGTTGCTTGTGGTGTTTACTCCTCAAATTAAAATATGCATTTTTGCTTTGAACTGGACTTTTTTTATTTAGGGATTCGCTTTAGTTGGAACTTTAATCCAACTCTAAGATAGAGAAAGTATGGAAGATTATAATAATATTATAGTTTCAGATAGAAGATATTAATAGTATTGTATAAAAAATCACAAATAGAACAATTTAATAATAAGGATATGTGAATTCTTAAAGGGAAATTTAATGCTGCTGACTTCAAATTGTTTCGATATCATCTGGGCTAAGGTAAAATCCTCACTGAAGTCTCTTTTCTTATCCACCTAGATATATAAGATAAATTTATTTTTTATGGTATTAAGAACAAAATAAATATTTTAAAAATAACATTTGAAGCCCAGAAAGTTGTTTGGTCTAAATATGCCCTAAAAACTCACCTTACCTAAATGCCTAAAATCTAGTTACTTAAGTAGGCACCTAAAAACGGGTCACTACTAAACTGACATCCAAAATATACATAACCAACACTAGTTCAGTCTTAATATTATAAAACTGATTTTACATAAAATGAACAAACCTTCAACAGTAGGAACGAAGAGAACCTCGACGGCGACGGACAAGGCCAAGAAGAAACGAACCACCAAAATTGTTAAGGGTGGCAAGCTAAAAACTAAGAAATCCAATGATTCGACTTCCGCTTTGAAGGAGTCTATAATTTCATCTAGCATAGCGGCAGCCACAAACGAATCATGGAGCCTTACCCAATCTATCAGAGAATTCGTTCGCATGGAAGTCGAAAATGCACTAATGAAAACCAGCAATAAAATGCAATCTGTCCGCGAAGCTTCGGCAAAAGATGGGATCGGTCATAATGATGAATACGTAAAGCTGGAAGATCTAAATGATATTGTCAACAAGCTCATCTCGCAGCATATGGAGTCTGTCATTAAAAATAGCTCAGGTCAGATCCAGGAGACCGCCGACAAAGTCCTGTCCCTTGAAGAGACCCTCAAGAGTCTTACAGCTCGTATGAAATCTATAGAAGAATCGGTCAACGAAATGCGGAAAGGATTTCTTCCCACCTCTGAGGGTGCCCAGCGAGTGGGAATTGTAACTGGTGCGAGCAAGCCGAAGATCAGGTTTCAACTTCCCAACAAGGAACCCCTTAAGGAAGAACCTTTTAACAAGGAGCTCTTCAACAAGGATCTTTTCAACAAGAACCTTCCCTTCGTTTCAAGCTCTATGCCGAGGCTCGGCGATGGTTCCCAAACCAGACTGCCTTCGGGTGGCAGCCTTCAACAGAAGCCCTTTGCCAGCAAGAGCAGCGACGACTCTGATGAATACTCAAGTGATCTGGAATCAGATGCTTCTTCGACGGTAATAAAGAATGATACAAGCCGCTCAATAGACGAAATACTAAAGAAATTCAGTCTCAAGGACGGTGGAAAACAATCGGATCTTGCAAGCAACTGGAGTCCTTCGCAATTAGACGTAACCGCAAGCATGGCGAGTCTTGAGGAAGACTGGCAAAGACGAATGGCCGAAAGGCGTCAGATTGAAACCAACATGCTCCGGTACAAGAAATCTCCCTTAACGCTTCAGGTCGATAGCCACAAGAGTTACTTTCCAAATGAAGGGCCCAACACACCTCCAGCTAAGACAGCACCGCTGACCCCAAGCTCACCTCCGCCCCCGGTACATCCGAGACTTAGCAGACCGGGAATAACTAGCACTAGCACTGGTGAAGCACAATCCGATTGGTTATTCGAACAGTAGTTCCATAATACCAACAGGAAAATCAGATTTGGTTGTTTGAAATCTTAAATAAACGTTCCTTAGACAGCAAATCTTAATCGACTTTATCTTACCTTACCTATTCCACACTAAATATCTGTGATAGATATATATGAGATCTTAAAAGATCTTGTAATAAAAAATCAACTTTATTGCTTCGAAACCAAAATAAACCGTGTCTTACAAGGTCAGCGTGGTCTGGATCCAGGGCAGATAGGTACCCACATTCACATAGACCCCGGGAACTCCAGCCTGGGCGCAGCCAATGCCCCAGGCCACCAGACCCACCACATACCAGACCCCGTTGCTGGTGCAGACCAGCGGGGAGCCACCGTCTCCCGTGCAGGCATCCTTGCCAGCCTCACCGCCCGCGCATATAAAGCTGGTGGGGCTCAGGACGAAGGAGGCGCCCAGCCGCGTGGCCTGCAGGGCAGCCTGACAGTTGGCATTGGGTATCAGCGGTACGTCCACCTGGCGCTGTATGGCCTGGTAGGCGCCCGTGGGTCCGAAGTCGTTCTTGCCCCAGCCGGCCACCCAGCAGCGTTGACCCACGAAGCTTGTGGTCGGCAGGCAGACGGTGCCCACTGTGGACTTGCTGGTGAGAGAGACGGGAGTGGAGAGCTTCAGGATCGCCACGTCGTTCTGCAGGTTGTTGGGATTGAACGAGGGGTTCACGTACACATTCGAGACGTACACGTCCTGGGCGGGAATCGGCTCGCTGGTGCTGCTGGCGTCCCATTCCCCCACACGAACCTTAAAGGAGGTGAGACTGACTCCTAGTGGGTTGGAAGCAAGGCAATGGCTAAAATCTCAGGGACACTCACGCCAGATTGTACACCTTGTGGGCGGCGGTCAGGACGTGCTGGGCGGTGATCAGTGCTCCTCCGCCCAAATAGACATCCGCCGTGGTGAGGAGCGCCGCCTGCCAGGGATACGCTCCGAAGCTGGCCTGTCCTGCTCCAGCTGCAGCAGATCCTGGTGGCGGCGGAAATCTTCGACCGCACTGGTAGCTTCCCGCCTGGCAGCAGGCCACCAGCCCGTAGCTGCAGGTCAGCGGGGCAATCGTGCTGGGCAGTGAGGGCTGGCAAGGATAATAAGATATTTAAGAATAATCCTAAGGAACAATTTGCTGAAAGCTAAAAATCCTTAGAGTCTGCTTACAAACGCTCCATTATTGACAATCCTGATGTCGATTTGACCGCTGCCATCGCTGGGCACGGTGGGTATGGGGTTAGCACAGGACCCAGGCGGAACACATTGGCAGTAGCTGGGTGTGCCGGGGTTAACAATAGACGGCACCGGAGGCCAAGTGCCCGGCGCCACTTGGGGCGGCACCAAGGTGCCCACGATCAGCTGCCTGGTGAGTACTGACAGGAGGATAATATCCAGGACACACAGTGTCGGGTAAAGCCACTTACTCGTGTGATTCGCAGTGCTTGCCACATCGCTCGGTTGCGGCACCTGCGGGGTCTCTTGACCCGCCTCCGACTGAACAGGACTAAAGCTCCAGGCCCGAACACCAATGCATAGACACTGCAGCAGCAGCAGCAGCACTGGCAGCCACCACATCCGAACGAACCGATAGTGAGTCATGGCCAGCGAGAACTAAATCGAGGCGGCGTTGCTCTGGTGGACTATATAGTGGTGGTCTGTCCATAATTCCCCTCCAAATAAATTGCTTGACGAATGGCCTCCTCAGCTCAGGGATTTTCCCCGCTGCATGGAGCAGCAATAAGGGCAATCATAAAAAGTGAATTAGTTACACGAAAATTTCAACGACGTCAGGCTACCCTTCTTGAAAATGATATAAAGATTTGAAAAAAGATTGGAAATTGTTACATTGTAGTGGGTATAATGTTGGATTATATCTGTGCAACGATTGTTAATATTCCTAATATTTAATATTCTTTCAGACAACTTTAAAACACTTTACTAATGGAGGCAAAAATATTAATTAAATGCAAATAGCTTGTCATATTTTTTCCTAACAAAGATTTTGGTAAACTTTGATTTGTATGAAATTTGTATATATAGGAAATGTCCGAAAATATTGATATATATCTTTATTTAATACCAATCCCGATATATATAAATCGAAGCCTAAACATTCCAATAAACGTTGGATAAATTTATATTCTGTTTGATAAATGGAACCGATAACAAAGTGTTAGTTTTGAAAATGCTTAAGATATTCTGTCAATTCCAAATAAAAAAAATATTGATCAGATGTTTAAATAATATTGATTTTTTAAGGTTACAAGAAATATTTGTTCAATATTTAAAAATTTCAAAATGGCGATTTGTTCGATATTTTCTTTAGCCGAATTTTTTTCAGACAATTTCACTTGATATATGTAAATTTTAATTAAAGATAATAATAATTTCGTTATATTATAGCAATAAATATTATTAAAAACGATAAAACCAAAGTACCCCTGGCTGGTATGTGTATTTGTGTGAAGCATTAAATAAATTTGATTTTCGGATGCGTTGTGCTGACAACTTTGTGGTTCGATAATTTCATTCTACTGAATGTTCCCATTGTTAACAAACAATTTTCACTGCTGCTCCACATTTTTTAACCCATTAAATCTGATTGTAATAACTTAATGGTTTAATTGCAAACGATTTTGAGTCGATTCGAGTTTGACACTTTCCGCATGAGAACATATTGGCTGTTACAGCGGACACTCCCCCTAGAAACGGCTAGAAAACTTGGCGGTGAAGTTTGGCTAATGACTCACGAGGTCTGCCACATAGCGTTCGATCTAAAATACTAAACCCCCCCGACTAGAGCTGTTAATGTGGCAGACCGAATGTTAAGCCCCTCCGAGATAGCAAGAGCTTTCGAGCTTTCGATATCAGGTGTCGGGTTTACGTTGCCGCCGCTAATCAGTCCGCGCCTCGAACTACAACGAAATGGGTCACCTGGAGTTGGATTTCAGGGCTATTCCCAGGCTGCATGGCAAGCAAAATTACTGGCAGTGGCGCATCCTTTTAAAGGCCTACCTCGAGGCCAACGAGCTGTGGAAGCACAACGAGCCAAAGGAGGTAAATCTATCTCTTGTTTATTAAGTTCGTGTTAGAGTACGAATATATTTCCAAAACACTTGTTAAAGATATGTTTTTTTTATTACAAATTTAAATAGCAGGTGTCCAATACTCTTATATATTTTCTTGTATATTTAAGTTGTGTTAACTTATCGCCTGTTAATGTATTTGCTTTGTATTTGCAGAGCCCCCAAACAAAATTCCTGATTTTGGCCAGTATCGAGGGCGATAAGATTGAGCCGGCATATGATGACCAAACTTGTTCGTACATATTCCAGAATTTGGAGAGCCGCTTTGGACCGTATAGTTAAAGTTTTCCATTTAATAAATACTTTGTAAATATGTGTCGAAAAATACATTCAGCCTTTGATCATTGTTCAGGGCTCTTGAATTTTTTATTTACTTCCCAATTTTAAATAAAAAATTGCTGCTTTTCCGATGAAGATACCTTCGTTATCTTCGATATATAAATATTATTATCCACCACTCGTTTCCCTATGCTGTATCGATCATTTCAATTTTACACACATTAGTCATTAGCTTATTTCAGAGCTTCATCTGCCAGGCTCCATTATTGATTTCGAATGGAAAACTCTTTTGGTAGCCTGAGCCCGGGGCGAGACATATTTTTAACTATTTTACAATTTCCCTTGTTCCTTTTTATCGCCGTTCTTGGATCTTTTGCTTCCTCCGTCGCCACCACGTCCACCGCCTGCAGACCCACCATCGCCACCACGTCCACCGCCTCCCGATCCACCATCACCACCACGTCCGCCGCCTCCAGATCCTTCATCACCACCACGCCAACCGCCTCCAGATTCTCCATCTTTTCCGTCAGCATTTGTGGCTCCACCGCGACCTCCATTCGCTCCACCTCCATCTCCACCCTTTCCACTACTGGTGCCGCCGCCTCCACCGCCTCCACTACCTCCGCCACCTCCTCCACCTTTGTTTCCTCCTCTTCCACCAGACATTAGTAGGTTTTCCAATAAATAAAAAAGGGCATACATTGCCTGTAGAAAGAAAAACCTTACTAGTTTCGCAAAGAACTAGGATTGTACGTTTGATTTCTGACTGATTTAAAGAATAAAATAAGTAAAAAAAAATAACTATACTAATTTAAAATTGTGTAAATCGTTTTTCTCACTTCACAAGACTAACTTCAGACTTCACTAGATAAGAACATAAAATTCTTGTATACATATATATTCTCTGCGCACAACTATTTAAACTTTAGTAAGTAATAAATCCGACTTTAAAAAAAATTCCTAAAAATAACAAGTACATAGCGGGCATTTTGTGGTATCTCCAACAATGAGATTAATGTTTTATTCAAAGTGAATTTGTTTTTTTTTAGCCAACTAACACGTGCACATTCATCTGAATGGGTTAATTTGCCGTCAATTCCTTTACAATGCATTGATCTCTGCTTACGAACTAGACTACAATTTAAGGCCCTATTTAAAGCACTACATACAGGTAACATCATCGTCCGGCCGGGATGCAGTGCATCCCCGGCAACACAACTGCAAACAAACACTATATTTACATAGCTAAAATGTGAGGGAGGCGTCAGCCTCCTTTGTTCTGATAACTGTGGTATATCTCCTCTGATGATACTCCATATTCGACATGATAATGATTTTTGACTAGCACTTTATCTCTCCCTCCGGGGCATTGGGATCGTAGTAAAAGACACTGGGCGACCACGGCCTCTCAGACCCTGCCGCCATCTCCGGATGGACGGCTGCCACCGCCTGGCAGCAAGAGCCGTCCTGATTAGCTCGCCCGGAGCCCTCGCCGGGAAACTCCTGGCCCACCGCCTGGGCGCGGAGCACAATCTGGTGGGGATTGTTTACGTCCACGTTGGTCACCACGCCGGCATGATGCCGGAAGCTATAGAATCTGTTGGTCAAATGCCCATCCACGTAGATCTGCATAATTAAAAGATGGTTAGAAAGAATTTCTAGGATGAAATGGATTAGCCGCACCTCGTAACCCGCTACAGCACGGCAGTCCTCCACTTCCCACTGGACGAATAGAGACGAACATCCCAAGCTGGTGACATTGGAAATCGTGACTGGGAAGCTCGCCCTCGGGTTCCTGCTGGCATCGTTGGCCCTTATATCCTGCAGAAGAAAAAGGATCAGTTGGGAGATCATCTGGATTCATTCTGTGGAGCGTCTACCTGGGGCTTTGCTTGTTTGGTGCCCAGCACACAGTCCATGGCGTGCAGATCGATGATCATCGAATCTATAAAGTATTTCTGGAAGAGAACAGAAAAGAGGCAATAAGCTGATTGGGAGCCAGATTCCCAGGCACGTGGCACTTACCATTTCGCATAAGGGGTCGCACGTTGCCGAGCGCAGGGTCTTGGACACCGATTTGCACTCCTCGTCGCAGATGAGAGCGCGACAGTGGCAACAGAGACAACCCTGCTGGACCTTCTCCGGGCAACTTTCCTGGCACTCCTCGGGGCACTCCCACGGGCACTCCTCATGGCACTCCTCAGGGCACTCCTCATGGTACTCCTCGGGGAACTCCTCGGGGAACTCCTCAGGGCACTCCTCACGGCACTCCTCCGGGCACTCCTCGCGGCACTCCTCCTTGGACTCTTCACAACACTTCTCCGGGCACTCCTCTTCGTGGCACACCTCTTCAAGGCACTCAATATCCGACTGCTCCTTCTCGGCGATGGTCTTTAGTTCATCGCACAGATCACATTCGCTGATCTCCCTATATCCGGTACAAGTGTCCCCATCCCCATCACCGGTTTCCTCATCATCTTTCTCGGGTTCGCAGTCTTTGAAGACTTCCTCATCCTTGGAACAGGTGCAGGACGGCGGCTCAATGCGTACGCCATCTCCCGAACAGCCATCTCCGAGGTCGTAAAACTGGACTGAGGAGCGATTCTTCGTAGTGGACGAAGCCTCCACAACGCCATCGGGCGAGAAGTCCGGGTTTAGCTCGAAGCCGTATATATCGGTCTCTGGCACCCTTCGCTCTTCGGGTGGCAGGAAGCACTTGCGCAGGTACTCTTCCAGCTTGTGGAAGCACTCGACGCGCTTCTGCTGCTTCTTGGACAGGGGCTGCTCGCGATCCGGAGCTCCAGCGCGCTCATGCTGAGCGGAGCAGCACTCTTCGAATGGCAATGGGTCCGAACAGGGCTCTTCATCCGTCGGAGCTACAGCCCCCTCGCTCTCGAAGCGCAGGAGGAGCGTCAGTTCCCGGAACAGTTGCTGGATCTTGCAGGCGCGAGCATTGTTGCAATCACAGGAGTTCGGCGAACTCAGCTCCTCCACCAAACAGAGTACACGCTGCTTGCGCGTGGCACAGGGCTGAACGAAAGATCCGCAAAAGTCTTCGGGGGTTTTCATCCCACTGTATTGCGTGTGACAGCTGCACATCTTAAAGCTCGAGGCTAAATCTTCCTGGCACTCCTTGTCCTCTTGCGTGTGACAGCTGCACATCTTATAGCTCGAGGCTAAATCTTCCTGGCACTCCTTGTCCTCTTGCGTGTGACAGCTGCACATCTTATCGTTCTGGGGCAAATCTTCCTGGCACTCCTTGTCGTCCTGCTCGTCGACATTGCACACGCAACTGCCGCCGCAGAGGCTCCGGTGCGAGTGGAAGCTGGTCTGGATGGGATCATAGCCCCGCTGCAGACGAGTCTTAACGGACGGGCTGGGACTCCTCGAGGACGGCGAATGGCAGTCGGAAAATTTGGTCACGCTCTTCTTCGGTGAAAAACAGACGCAGCTGGACTTCTTCTGCGTTTCTTCTGAATCGCATTCATTATAGTGCGAAGTGTCGACTTCGATGTACTGCGAGAAGCTGGATGGGTGCCGGATGCTGGCGGAGACGCCATGTGACGTGCCCTCCGCATCATGGAAATTTGACGGGCAAGTACATTTAAAGGTTGCGCCGCTGACATCCTGTTCGGACGAAGAAGTCGAGTCCAAGGCACAGGCTTCACAGATGCCGTGCGACGTGCCCTCTGCATCCTGGAAATCTGTCGCGCAAGTACATTTAGAGGGTGCGCTCTGGTTGGACACAGAACAGGGTTTTAGAAATTTTTCGCTTGAAGGGCAAAGGCAGGTGACCTTGCCCACAATCGAACGGGATCGAGTGGTGGCCGATGTTTCGTAATTCACTCCAAAGGAGGACTGATTGCACGGATGTTGCGTGGCCTCACTTATCGGGAAGGAGATGATCGAGGTCTCCGTTTGCTTATCGCTGCATCCTTGGCCAGATTTCAAAGGAGAACACTCCGCGCTCTCAGCATCAGATTGCAACTTGGACAACCATGTCGTGGTCACGCTCTGGTTGACATCCGTAGGGGCTCCTTGCACATTGGTCAGGCTCTGGGAACGACATGGCTTACTGCGTTGGGACCGGCTGCTCTGATACGAGGTATTTTTTGATGTGCCCGATTGCATGGCCTTGCTGTAGGATGGACCGGACACCAAGTTGCTCTGCCCCGCCCAGTATGGGGGTCGTCTACTGCCGCAGGTGCAGGATTTGAGGAGGTCCTTGGAAATCGTCTTGACCGAGGACTTTCCTGTACTGGGCCCGGACTCTGTGATCGATGTCCGCGTTGAGTCGGGCGCTTTATACTTGGTCTGTTGGGGATGCATCCCACATGGCTGGGGTTTCGAGTGGCTGGGCTGGGGTTTCGAATGGCACAGGCACTTATGAATCTTGACTGCCGGCGGATCCGCTGACTTGGATCGTTCTGAATGGCATGAGCAGGATGGTCCCCGCTCAAGGTCTGAAATCTGCTGGCCCTTGAGTTTGTTGTGGGACTGCATCCAGGAGTTCTCCGTCTGCGAGGGCTTGGTATGCGCATCATCGGATTCAGTGGACCGGCTCTTGGTTTTATTCATTGGCTGCCAGTGGGTTTGCAGGTAGGACGGCCCGGCGGTCTGCTGGTGGCGGGAATGGAGGTCGCTGCTGGAATGTCGCTCGTCTTGCATATACATCAGAGCTGGGAACTCTGGGGATGGGAAGAAAAAACAGAAAAGAATAATGGTTGAAAAATGGTTGAAAGGTCTTTTAGAAACCCAAAATCAAAATAGTAAATGTTATTCATTGACACAGATTCAGATCGGATTACTCGAGACTTTTTGCTGTAATTAAGGAGATTATAAGTTAATTTCAGTAACGAGAGTCCGTAAGCGACAAAATAACGTAAGCCAACAGAACACCTCAATTAAATAACAAAGTATATGGCAAACAAACTTATCAAAACGATCATAAAACCATCAAGAAGCAACAGGAGTTTTGTTGGAAGGCTTAAACTCTACGTCGCTTACGTTATTGTGTGGCATTTAGGACTCGACATCCGACCGAAAACAACACACAGGCGACTCGAATGGGGGAAACACATTTTATTCGGTGTGGTGCGCCACTGGTACGAGCAGTTCCTTGATCTCAGACAGCTTGATCTCCCGGCCGCGTATGGCATTCGGCTGGCTCCACATCTCGCGATGATACAGCTCTAGGTACTTGGCCTCCGCCTTCTCCCGGCACGGACAAAAGTCAAAGTAGGACGCCTGGCTGCAGACCTCTCGGTCCTCGAACTTGGTGAAGATCGTGCCACGCTGGACACAGCGGCACACCTTTACATTTAGATGCTCCCAGTTGGTTTCGAGGGAGCGCTTCATCCACGGACACATGCAGCAGCCACAGTTGCCCGGACAGAAGACGTTGCCCTCCTCGTCCATGATCGGACTCGGATCGAAGCGGCAGGGCGAGCAATTGGAGAAGTCCTTGTTCTGTGGCAGAGCCAGGAAGTACCGCTTGGTCGGCGCAGTCACTGGCTTTGGCTCCGGCGGCTGCTGCCACTGCGGCGGTATCGCCTTTTCCATTGCCTCGGAGCTCGAAGTGTACTCCGATGAGTACTCGGAATCGCTTTCCGACGAGTATCTGGCCGGCTCTTCCAATGCAACAGGCTCCTTCGCCGCCTTTTCCTCCAGCAACGACACCTCTGACAGCTCTGACTCCGCCTGGGGTTCGGGCACCGGAATATAGCATATAGATATCACCTCGCGTGTCTCCGGGTCAAAGAGATGGCGACACGTGTCGTGGTGGCATCCATACGAGCGAGAGGAAGAGTCGCCGCAGCTGTTCACATAGGCGGACGATCGCGTGCACTCGGTCAGCGCCGATTCGCAGGGGTGGAACTGTTCGCTGTCGGATTTACCTGAGTTGGCCGTCTGCGACTTCGGGTCGGCTTGCTTCGGACCAGAGTATAACGTGGCCTGGGAGCGACACTGGCAGCACGACCCCTTGCGGCCCTTCGGTGGCGCTATTTTCCTCTGCTGGCAGGCGGCCATCTTGCCGCTCTGCGGGTTGAACTCGAGCGGCATCTGGACAGTGACCGGCTTGCCGTGCAGGCGACAGCCAGTGCGAGTCTTCTTTGAGTTCACCAGCCTGGCGGTCAGCTCCAGGGTAACGGCGCACGGATGATTCCAGCCGCCCGCCTTGTCAAAGTTTTTCAGCAGCATCTGGGTGGCATTGGCCGCCCTTTCCAGGGCCTCTCGTATGGCATCCGGATCGTCCAGTTGGCACCGACTGGGCCCGGCACTCCGGCCCTCCATCGGCGAGTCCTCGCAATCGTAGAAGACGTCCGGATCGTTGCGCCCGTGCTGAAAGTTAGCGCCCATGAAGAGCAGCCGCGTAGACTCAATGCCCACGTTTCGGGAGAGCGTCACTGCGCTTGCGTTCGTATAGCCGGTCGAGTTGGCGACCATGGTTGTGGCACTAGCGGTTGTGCTAGCGGCGCTGACAACCGCACTCGATCCGACGGGCGGCCTGTCGCGTTCCTCGTCCATGACACTAGAACGGCTCGAACTTTTTCCCCGAATCAAGTTCTAAAGTCACATTAAATTTAAAAAGTGTGTGCTTCCGGCTCGATTGCTTCTAAAATACTGGACTTTGGATAAGGAGAAAGTCCAGCACCTTGACAGCTGACACACTGGCACTGGAGAACGGCCTACTGATGATTTTTATTTCTTTTTTATACGTTTCGAAGGAAACGTAAACGTAAATAGAATTTGAAGGTTTCTGTAAGATTAATTTCAAAGTTTGTTGATTTTTTGAAGACTGATTATATTTCCTACATCAACTTATTCAGAAAATTAGCTGTTTACTTTATTTCCCTAAGGAGGTCATAAGTTAATTACAAATTGATAAATGCATAGTCGATAACGAAAGGAAACTCCCAGTCCAACTTGAAATATATATGAATATTCGAAGCTTGATTGTATATCAATATTTTTCTTAAAGTTGCAATATATGTGCGACATTCTTAGATCCATTTCTGTTTCCAAAACCAGTTGCGTATTTCTGAATATTTTTCTATACTTTAAATTTTCATATATGGAAATATATGTATACATTCTTTAAAATTATATTGAGCGCAATTTCTTTATAGATCTTTCATATCGAATTTTCCATCTAGATTTCTATACTTGAGTATAATCTCTATAGGAATGTACAGACATCAAATATATACAGCTAGCAAACAGCCTCATAAAACAAAACCCAATCGCTTTATATTGATAATTTTGGTTACAAATAATGAATCAAGGAATGCAATCACTTAGAGGACCTTCTAGGCAAGTGCTCACAGGCACAGGGTCGTTCCTGACATCCGGGACAGAGCTCTTCCTTGCTGCACCATCGCACACTTCGGTTAGATGTCCTATGCTTGGTCTTGACCCTTTGACAGGTTTCGTCGCAGCCGCAGATGGTGGCCATCGACTTCGGCTGGAATATGTTCACTTTCACCTGGCCGCTCTCTGGATTTAGCTCGATGGGTAGCTTGAGGGTCACGGGATCACCGCGCAGCTTGCACTGCCTGTCCTTGGGACAGGGGCACTTGTCGTCCGTGTGCAGGCGGGCGCTCACCTCCAGAGTCGCTGGATAGAAGCGTGTCTTGGAAGGACGTGAACGCACGTCATCGGTGCCGCCATAGCACCGCAGCATCCGCTGAGTGGCTATGGCAGCCCGTTCTAGAACGGCAAGAATCTCTTCGGGATCGTCGAACCGTCGAGCCTGCTTGCAGACCACCTCGTCGCCGTGTCCCAACACCAACTCGGGTGGCGCCACCTTCTCCTCCTCGTCGTCACTCAGACAGTCGAGGAAGATGTCCACATCTTCAGTCTCACTAGTCATCGTTTGCCCAAGGAATTACGAATTTAGAAAAGGGAAATCTGAGTAGAAAATACTTTTACGTACTATTGGGCTACGGAAAACTCAAGGCACTCTACGCCCTAGACAATATCCATTGAGATAAAAGACAATCGTATGAAGACAGAGAGCAAAGACCAAGAGAAAGGACTGAGTAATGGCGAGTAAAGACGCCAAGACAAGCGAGAAAGTCAAGGGTGCCACTTTTTCTCTTGAGAACTAGTCTTATCTTGCTAATAAAAAACCAACCTAAAATAAATTTGTACCTATACTTAAATACGGACCAACTCCAACTCCCACAACTGACAAACTCTGAACCAAAAGTAAGAAACAATTCACTCAGATTTTTACATTTATGTTCACTTCAATTCAAAAGAAATGCGGTCTCACTTGGAGACGTTGAAGAAGACAGAGTTTTGACGCTCTACGGGATAATAGACTGTGCAGCAGAGCTCCGAGTCAATTTTCCGGTTATAATACTGCACCAGACGCGCATTGATTCGCTGCTCGATCTCCTCCAGCAGCGCCGATGAAGCAGGCAACACGGCCATCTTCAAGCTTCGCACACAACCCAACACAGACACGAATCCCTCATAGCTCTCCACCCATCCAGCGGGCTCCCGCCCCGTCCACATGTCCTGCATCCGCTCGATGTTTTCGCGAAATTCCTCATCGTCCTCCCACATCTGAATGATACGCGCCCGAAAGGCTGCCGGATCAAAGCCAGTGTCTACAGCGTTCTGGACGAGATTGATAAAACAGCGGGTTCGAAGGGGCATCAGGACCAGCCGCTGCTCCACGGACACCTCTATCTGGGAGCCGCACTCTGTGGTCTCCACCTGGGCCTGTGACTCCTGCTCGCAGCAGCCGGGGGACTCCTGAGTCCCCGCCTCCACAGTTCGCACCTCATCGGTCTGAACAAAGGATACTGTGGACACTCGCTCCCATTCCATATTGAACACGTCGGCGTACTGGGAATGCAGGGAGACCCCAGATCTGGACGAGTGAAGGGTATGCGCGGAGGCTGTCGAGTAGAAACTGTTGCAGGAGGAACTCGGCTCCAGGGGAAATCCCGAACATCTCCTCGCGGACGCAAGTCGCAGTCGGCCACGGTAAATGCGTCGGTAGATGAAGCGCCGTAACATGGTACGTCGGCGAGGTAGTGTGATCTGTAGCTCTTTCGTCGAATCGTCCGGCAGAATCTTAACTCGCTTCTTGATGGTCGACAAGTGCTCATTATCTCCGTTGTCCATATTTTGCAAGGATAACGAAGCCTTGCAGATGTCTCCCCTGCTCTCATCTGGTAGCTTGGCAGTTTCTAGATATTGCAGTGTGTTACTGCTAGGTCCCTCAATTTCTGATGTACCAAGACGTGTGGATGAGGACAGCGACTTTGGACGAAGCACAACTTCACCCGCCCGACTTTCTTGAGCTTGTGAGGCATCACTTGCTGGAATAGTTTGCGAGGTTTCGCTGCCGGTAATAGCTCGAGTTACATCTGCGGTTTGCTTGGTATTTCCCAGGACATGGAGATTCATGCGGCTGTTGGACGAGCCAAGCGATCGCCGAAATCTGGCTACCTTGAACCTACTGGAGCGCGATGCTAACTTTTGGATAATTGACTGACTAGTTGCCATTAGGCTATACATCGTGTCACTGTCCTGGCCTTCTGGGATGGCTTGAGAGACATCACTTTCGGGATTAGGCAAAGAATTCTCACTCTCGGGATTAGGTTGAGTGACTTCAATTTCGGGAATGGTCTTAAAGACCTCACTGTCTGGATTAGACTCGGAGACTTCAGTCCCTGGAATAGTTTTAAAATCTTCACCCTCCTTGTTAGCTTCACAGACTCCACTTTCTGGCTTGACTTCACAGACTTCGCCCCCTGGACTGACTTGACTCTCCTGACTTGGTTCTTCGGAGGGACCTGCCTCTTTTGAGATCTCTTTCTCCTCGTCGTGGACCGACCCCCAGCTTGTTTTTGAATCGGATCCAGCCGACTTGCCCGACTTGCGTCCAATGAGACTCACCTCAGACGGACTCTGGGAGAGGAGGGTGTCCGCCAGTTGCTTCACGCTGCACGCCACCGCTAGGAAGTCCTTGTGGGAGGGCAGCTCTCGTTCACGACGCTGTAAAAATGGGGACCATGTTATTGCGGGGTAGGAAAGTAAGCTTCCAAACTCACCTCAATGTCGAGCAGGGCAATGCCCAAACCCTGGCTGGCCGTCTGCAGGTCCGGCACCTCTTCCTTCTTGGCCCGCTTGGCCGGACTGTCGTAGAGCTCATCGGCCAGGCTGTAGTTCTCGGGGATAACGCCCAACTTCCGCTCCATTATTTGGCATTGCTCGTCCTTGGTGCGCAGCTCGTCCTCTAGACAGCGAGCCCGCTCCTCGGAGTCCTTCATCTGGCTCTCCATCTGGCGGATTTTGTTCTCCAGCGTACCCACCTCCTCCTTCAGCTCGCTGTTGGTCACCTCGATGTGCATGTACTCCTTCTTGATATTGAAGATCTGGGTGCGCAGGGCGTCCGTCTCCTGCCTCAGCTGGTCTTCGGTGTTCTGTTGCACCTTCTTGGCAAAGGACAGGTCGTCCATGAGCGCCTGATTGCGTCTCCTCTCGAGTTCCAGGGCCTGGGTTAGAGGCATATTGTGCTTCGCCTCCATTTCCATCTTGATCATGAAGCTGTCCAGGCTGCTCTTTAACGTGCCGTTCTCGGTGAGCAGATCGCGGTGCTCCTTGGTCAGGCGGACCAGGCAGGACTTCAGGCCCTGCTCGGCCTCCTCCAGCTGCTGTATCTTCTCGGCCGCCGCCCGGGAGTCCTCACGCAGGCAGTCCTGCAGCTGGGATATCTTCTGCTTGAGACTGGCCTCCTTGCACTGGCAGGCCTCCTCGCGCTCCTTGTACTGCTGCTCCAGATCGACCCAGTGCGAATCGGCCGTTTCCATAGCCTCGTAGTGTCTGGCATTCAGCTCCTTGAGTTGGCAGCGCAGGCTCTTGATCTCCGCCTTGAGGTACGAAACCTCCGGGCCATCGCCGACATCGTGGAATCCCGCCTGGTTCAGTTCAAACTCCGTCGTGTCCAGCTTGCCACCAACTTGTCGCTCCACAGCTGGCGGGGCGTGGTGATGGTAGTCCGTGGCGAGTCGGGGACTCTGCTTTGGGGTGGATATTTCGTTGCCCATCTTGGCCAGGGACAGTAGACGCCAGATCAGCAGTAGTGGCAGGGACTGACGTAGATCCTGCAGCTCCTTGCGGGCCTGCTTTCGCTCCGCTTGCAGATGCTCCAATTGAGTCTCGGCAGCTGCGAGATCCTCACGCAGAATGATAACCTCGGCTCGGCAGTCCTTGTACTTGGCCCCCAGAGCCTCCTTGCCGAACTCTAACTCGACGTTGCGCTGGCGCAGGATTTCCAATTCCACCTCGTTGCGCTGCAGGTGGAGCCGAGTGTCGTTCTCCGCCTCCTCGAACTCGCACTTGGCCTCCTCCAACTGGGCGTTCTGGTCGCTGAGCTGTTGCACCCTGTCGAGCAGCTCCTTGAGATCCTTCTCCAGCTGCAGTTCCTTCTGCAGTCGCTGGGCTAGGTGTCGGGTCTGGGTATCGCCGCTGCTCTCGTAGATCAGGAGCTTCGCCTCCAGCTGCTCCAGCCGCTCCTGATAGAACTGCAGATGCGGGTGGCCCTGAGAGTGCGTCGGCGTAAGAGGGGCAAGGTCGCACTCCACAAACACTCCGCTCTCGCTGAGGCTGCTGCTCTGCCACGAGCTCACCTGGCTGCAGTGCCTCTTGCTGGGCGTGGGCGGGGACGAGGGCGTGGCACAGTTGCTGTACGGCTGAACCGTGGCCACGATCCTGTTGTGACTGTTGTGGTTGTGGCTGTGACTTTGGGTTTGGTTGCTCGGCCGCCGGGAGTGCGCGTTCTGGGTGCGAAGAAGAAATCAAAAACTTAAATTTTTGCGCGGAAATAGCAATCGCGATATCTGATCAAAATAGTCATTTAAACAAGCAAAAGTGTGGTAACAACTGGGATATCAGTGTGTCTATATATTTAAACATAGAAGGATATGTTCACAACACATTGTATGAATGTCTTTCTACAGTTAACTGACAAACAAGACGGAGATACCTTAAATAAGAACAGATCTCTTGTATTTTAAATAAATCATAAGAACATCTTAACATTTTAACAAACTACTTCTTTAATTTGAGTTAAAGCCTTAAAGATCACAAACAGTCCTCATAATATTCAAGTGATCAGAAAGAAAAGAACCTGGAACCTAGAAACTTACAAGATTATTTCCTAGCTCAACTCACCTGATCCCCTGGCATCATGGCATCCAGATCCAGTTGCTGGACACACTGCAGCAATTGCTGCAGGCACCGCTTTTCCCTATCCTCCAGATCCTGGGCCGAGGACTGCTCCAGCAGATCCTGCAGTCGCTGGCAATGGCCCTCGCAGGTGCTCTCCATCTGTCAGGGGCGGGGGAATCGAGAACACAGCGATTTAGTATGAAGATATTTATATTATGGGCTGATTAACAGTTAGTCTGAGCAAGAATTAGCATCGAATTAATGCTTCGCTTCAGACGGTGCACACACACACAACGGAACAGAGACTAATTTCACTTTGCCAGTTGCTGCTCGCATAATTACTTTTGGTTATTGCAATTAGGCGAGTGAATTGGATTTTCAAGCTGAACGACTTCGCCGGCACTGGCTGCTGGCTCTAGAAATTAAACGTACCGAAACTGAAAAACAACAGAATCGAGCCACGGACGGGGATTCGAACTGTGGATATCCTCTGGCAAACTTAAGTTATGTTAATTATTTGTAAATACTTTGATAGCTATGCTCCTGGTGTTTAAATACATAATGAAATGTCTATAAACATATATTATAATTTTAATCAAAGAATATTATTCCACTTCGGTTTGAAGAATAAAAAGTATATTTGAGGGCCCATAACATAAGAAAATATATTTCATTTTTAGCTCATGGTGGAAAGTACTTTAAGTTTAATATTTATGTAAAATTTATGTAAAATTAAAAATAAAGGAACTTTTATCAAGTTAAACTCTTAACTGAAAATGCACAAGGTAAAAGTATTGACAAAAGTAAAGACAAAATAAGATTTAAGATTCTATAATTGGAATAGCTAATATATTAATTTATATATATAATTATTTAAATTTGATCTTTATATTTTATTAAGTCTTCGGTAGATTTGATGATTTTTTAGTTTTTAAATAGATTTATTACTTACACAAAAATCGTTTAAAAAATATTTCCTCATATAATAAACTAAATTTAATACAAATAATTTACTGGATTATACTAATATATTATTTTATATATATAATTACATATTGCTTTTAATGCTATCTTCTTCTGTCTACCCGAGATTGTACTCTAATATGCTATATTTTTAAATAAAATAATTTCAGTCTAAATTTAATAGGAAAAAGTTATCTTCTTTATACATTTCAATCAATTAAAATTCTCCAACAGACCTAAACGGCCCAACATACCTCAACTCGTGCGATCTAATGGGCAGCACAAAAAGGTGTGGGGCGCAGACAAAGTCTCTATTCGATTTGACTTGTCTATGAGTAATGACAAAACACTCGCAAGTATAACAAGATTCGTAGATGGCTTCCACTTAGGGCGCTACGCTGACCTTATAAGCCGACTTTTAAGCGCTCTTCTTCGATTTGGCTAAAACAACTCTTAGGCCAGAGCGTTTATAAGGCCAGCAAGGCAAAAATTGTAGGCGTCAATCAAATGCTAAATTCGCCATGTAAAGTGACACAACAAGCACTGATCAAAATGAAAACCGAAATGCGAGGTGACATAAACCTCCCAAGTGGACACTAACCATTGGAAAGTTAAACCGCAGTTATCGATTCCTGGGTGTTTGGTAACACGGGGTAATGGGTTCGCCATTAACCGCGGCTGCTCCACTGAAACAATTTCAATTGGAAAACAAAACACAGCAATAGCCACAGAAAGAGAAGGCAAAAGACTGTTTGTTGCTGCCGTTAGGCCAAAACAATTTCCGTGCTGGCTTAGACGCCAAACAAAACTGAGAGACTCCACGAAGCACACAGAGTTGGCCAAAGCCGTCGCCGATCGCGGCTCAAACCGAACTCGAGTTCGGTTCGAATGAATGGCTCGATTCATTCATAAACGAGCCCCCGCGTGAGTCACTCGCCTGAGTGGTTCCGAAAACTGGATTTGAGTGGTTTTTAGAACTATCGTCTTACCTTATCGCTATCGTCTTCCAGCTCGAGTATGCGAAACTCGAGGAGTTCGTTCTGTTCGCGCAGCTCGCTGGTCTCGTCCTCGATGCGCGATCTCTGATCCTCCAGCTCCTTGATGCGCTGCACCAGCTCCCCGATCTGTGACTGCTTCCGGCCGCTAGACAGGGCCGCCTGCTCCGCGCTCTCCAGCTCCTGCTTCATCAGCTGCACCTCCTTGTGCAGGCGCTCGTTCTCCTTCTGGTACATTTCCGCTTCCTTTTGCAGCTTGTCCATGTCCTGCAGCTGTTGAGAGAAACGGGGGTGGATTTAGAGGAAAGATTCTTGATTGTAAATCTATTCTTGAAATTCTAGGCTCCTAAAACTCACAAGTATTTTTCTTTAAAGTCGCGTCTTAATGGAGAAATATTTAAATACTTGCATAACTTAATAAAAACCAAATTCATAGACTGATTCTAAATTATTTAAATTGAAAATGATTTTGTATGAATTTAAGTAAAATCTTCATTAGATAGAAAACTGCTAAGGGAATACTTAATATCAAAGAAGAAAAGCCCTTAATTTGAATTTAAACAAAAGTTTATAAAATATTTCTAGAATCAATACCTAGTACGCTTTTCATTAAATGTTTTTACTTAAGTGGAATGTGATTAATTTTAAATAGTTTGAGAAGACGAAAATCCGCTGGATTTCCTATAAAGTAATGAATATTAATGCTATCGTAACTATATAAAATTTTATAAATTGACAACAGAGGCAACAGTATAGTTGTTTTAATGGCAAGGTAATGGTAAAGCTATTCATACAAGAATTAAGTGAAACTAAGCTTTGAATCTATTTTTTTTTTAATGGCTATGTTTCTTTTTAGGAAATCCTAGCTAAATCTGTCCAAGATAAATCACAGTAGACAGCCACTTTCATTAATCATTTTGCCTATTTAATTTAAGAGCCAACTCATCCCAGTCATCAATTGGACTTTTGGCTGGGGACACCACTACCATCATGGCTACCATGGGTACTTACGGTCTGCCAGATGACGCCGCTGTCGGAGCCGCTGGAAGGCGGCTGCGGGCTGATGGAGGGCGGGGCCGAGGACAGAGCCGAGTCTGTGTCCGAGTTGTGGTCCTTGGGATATCAAGGGGATTCGATTAGGATGGAATTATATGGCATTTAAGAATACGAATACTCACCTTCGGCTTGAGGGCCGGATGGCTGCTGTGCAGCGTCGTCATCCAGGTGGTGGCCCGCATCTCGTCATCCAATCCGCTGCTCTTCACTGTTGTTGTGGCTGTTGCTGTTGCTGTTGTGCGCATCTCGAGCGCTGATTTATGCGCATTTTTCGAATTGTTGATTAGCTCAATGTTCTTGAGTTGGGTTATCTGCAGAGCGGCAAAGAGTGAAGAAGTTAAGAAAATTAGAAAATGTCGTGCCACAGTTACATTTGTGCCAGCACTCTCGTTTCCCCACGTTTTCTTTGGCCCCAACTGGCCGGCGCACTTAACAAAAGAATCGGTTTTTTATCTGGTCTTCTAGTAAAGCCTAGAAGAACACGGAGCGTTCAGCGTAGAATGTGGAAGAACAGAAGACAAGAGGAACCGAGAAAAGAACGCGCTCCGCTTTGTGGCGTGCTCTTTACATGTGTGTTAACAGTTATGACTTGATTTCTTGCCACAGACACACATTCGGCCAAAAGCGCCAATTCACTGCCATTGTGGCCACTGGCACAGGTTGCTTTTGCTTTTGATCCGGACAATGCTGCCTGCCCTCCCCGAGAGGTGGTGGGTTCAATGACATGGTCGTGAGGTGCGTGGCATTGCCGGCTTACTTAGCTAGGCCAAGGCATCGGGACTATACGGTGCTCGCCGATCCTGGTCGTGAGTCATGAAACGCAACGCACAATCTTTAAGCCTTAAGATAAAGCCAACTCACAACTTTTCGCTCTCATCACGATTTTCATGGTCACGATGCCATCCATCAGGCCTGTCAGCTAATTAGCCTGCAACTCTGAGCCCTAACCCCCAAGCCCCCCAAGCCGGGCCCCAATTCGAAAAGCCAAATCACTTTCCAATCAAGCAACGCCCAGTTATGTTTGCTTTCATGTCAATCGCTTGTTTTATATAACACCCATAATAGCAGTGTTATTATATACGCATAATGCTGCATTATGCTAATTTGTGGGCCCCATCGGACATGAAGAGAAATCATTAATCAGTTGTGAAACGAGGTACACCCAAAAAGGTTTCCAGAGAGCCCGGGCCCAGAGTCGGTGCAATGACCAACCGCATTCAACGCTTCATTTCACAATTGCCAAACACTTGAAAAAACTAGGGTTCTTGAGCTTCTTGGGGATATTTGTTGGATTTTTGCTTAAAAAACATATTTCTTAAATGTAAACAAATAATAAAATCTGTTTTCTCTGCTTTGAGATGTTATTTTTTCCTTTTTTTTAATTTCAAAAACTTTATTAACGAATTTTAAGTGATGCCATAAATGCATTTTATTGAAAATTTAACTAACTACTCGGTGATTGTGTTTTTATAGCTTTTCATTTACGTATTTTTGTAGATTTTTCCTAAAACTTATTTATTTAACATTTACATTAAAATGTAGTTTTTATTGTAAGCTTAACCTTAAACCGGAAGGGTAAAAAAAACATATTTAAAATGCTATACTGTACTTAAAATGTTTAGATTTAAATATTTAACTGGTTTAATTTGTATTCAAGCAAAATGTATAATATAATTTGTGTTCGAAGATTGCAATATATTACATTTTGATTAATGAATATTTCATCGGCCTTTTTACAGGGTATATATATTATTTATGTATCTCAAATCAATATTTAAATTTAAGTTGAAATCTAGTCATGGTTTACAAATAAAAAATCATAAATCAAGGGCAATATATAAATAGTTAATCAATTTCCTTCGGTTTTATAATATATCTATCACTCTAAATAATTTCCCAAATTTTTTTATTTTTTTCAATTGGAAATGTATTTTTCTGAGTGCACTCACTACCCGTTCGTATATGAGTGTCCAGGGTCTGGGCCCGAAAATGGAGTTTGGCGTCGGCGTTGCTCTTACTTATGCCTTTGGGACTTGGGGTTGGTGCTGGTGTTGGTTTGGAATTATCGCTGCCGGCGTTGGTGTCGCATGCCTGCACGTCTTCGATTGAAATTATCGACTGTGGCAGAGTCAAGAGCCTCCGATGAAGTGATCGCCGCTGCCGGAGAGCTAACCGTTATGGTAATTTCTTGGTTCGATTCCAAAGAGAACTTTTTGCATAACGGCCGGTTAACGAACTCGATCAACGTGCTCGGCAAGATTAAGCAAGCAAGTGGCTCCAGGCCTTCGATCACCCATCTACCAGCTACTATCTACCGTCTGCCATTCCTCGATTCCGGGGAACTACTACCACTTGATGGCTCTATTGATGCCATATGCAGATTGCGCTAAATGCAGCGGCGACGTTGCGAGACGGAGATGCGCCATCGGGTTGATTTCAAACGCTCGATCTCGATGGATTGTTTGTAAATCTGTCGGCAGTCCCCCCCTCTAACCTGCTGAGCCATATACGATACGCGGAGATGCGAAGATACTCGGATACCCCGGCTGCACATGTAGGTGTGTTTATGTCTCGCTGTCGGTTTGTTTGCACAAGCCGCGGGCCAAGTGATTGTGATTGTGATTGTGTGAAATGATTTTCCTTTCTGCAGACAGGTTTCACTTCGACTCGGAGTTCGGCTTCGATCGGTGCAACAACTGCCACTGCAACGATACCCAAGATGCAGCGTTCCGGGTTCGACTCCCCCGGTCCGTGGACGATTACGTGTAACAGCAGCCATCAAAAGGCATTGCCGGTGCCTTACATACAGCTGCGGTCACAATACTAGACACTTGTCTATTGGAAAAATTCTATTAGAAGATACAAGCTGGGGTAGAAGCGTATCCTGAAGACTTGTTTTATTGATTTAAACTCTAGTGTAAAAACTTCTTGTTATGGCCAACTAAAACTATTTTCTCTGCAAGCTTGATTCTCCGCATTCCCAATTCTTATTGCTAACATCTTGACCCGCACTGTTTATACCAACTAGCAGTAGGTATATAAGTTTTCTTATATTTGCATTTGGCATTGTAATTCAGGTTTGACTTTCCGCACAAAGGCACTGCCTTGATTTGATCTTGCGAAAGCGAAAGTTTATATGCGCTAATGAATTATATTGTATTGTATTGCAGATGGTATATGGTATATGGTCGAGACACAGTGGGTATTCGATGTCTGGCGGTGTGTCAGGAGGGCCAGCCGAGCGTAACTCCACTTTGGCGATGGGGATAAGCTAATTGAACTAATGAATGGACTCGGAGGGCCCTGTTGACATATATGCATTGCGGACCGTTAATTTGCATCGATATCGCACAACGAACCCGCGGATTAACCGGGGAATCCAACTGTGGCGATACTCGATTTCCGATGCCCATGCCTTTCCCTTTCGATCTGAGATACCACAAATGGGTAATTATTCATCCGTCGCGGCCTCAGCTGCTTTTTGGAAGATGATCGACCCATTTTGTGGGTTAACAAAAAATTTGCTAAATTTGTATAGACACCGCAGCCGTGTGGCAGAAATGTCAGGCTGTAAAAACTTTTGATATCCGCCGATGGGATAGTCAATCATCCAAGATGATCTCTTAATGGTTTTCGAAAGTGGATTAAATTTTTGGGGCCGATAAGCTCCAGTTGTATATTTTTAAAAGTTGTTTATTATGCATTATCTTTTTAAATTCAATCAAATTAAATTAATAAGTGGGTTATTGATTGAAGGCCAGCTTTCGAAATAAAATTGTATTTTAGGCTGTCCTCATTGAGTTTACATTTTCTGATAATTTGAAAGCACATCAAATGCCAATGATTACACCTTTAATTGTAGGAAGTGCAATTCGATAATCTGTTTACCCAGCAGTTTACTTCCTTTCTTTCTGAAAACCAAGCGACTGAACCGAATTAAATATTTTTATAGAGGTAATTCAAGAGGGAGAGGTTTTATTTCATTCAGGAAATAAATGTTAATATTAATATACTATTTTTGGCACCTATTATTCCCGCTTCTGTTCTTGTATTTTGATAGACAAATTCAACCTCAAATTAATTTACTTTATGGCTCTCCATAAAATGCTGGCAAACATTTTTTATCGGAATTATAAAACTGATTTCCCTTTTCAAAGAATGAAACTTCTCTGGGTTTTGTTTATTCTCGAATCGTAGTATATACATTTAGCGCCAATTTGACGCGACTGCCATGCGATCGCCCCCGCCATTCCATTCCCATAAATCAGATATCGATCTCCCTCCCGGCTAATTGGCTATGGCGTACGCGTCGTATGAGCAATGCCAGTGGCGAGACAGATGAGTAAGAAGGGTTCCCAGAAACAGGCTGCTATTAAGTTGGCTTAAAGTACAGATTTTGGCAAGTGGCTATTACTATTTGCACTGGTCAATCATCGGTCAATTACCTTGACATCCCTCCGGTCGTAGTAGTAATCCATTGTCAGGCGTATTTATGCATTATTCCCACACATGGAGGTGTGTGTGTTGTTGGGTGTTTAGAAAACACACACGAAAAACAATTAACCGCAATTTTCAGGTTTTTCAGCCTTTTTCGTCTCTTTGATGGCATATAGTTTTCACCGTGGTAATTTCACTAAAACATCGAAATTTATAGACACATTCGGCGAAACGATTCGCGATTTGCATATGGTTCACATTTCCATTTCACACACCCCTTTTTCTCTCTCACATGTCGTTTATTTTTTGTCTGCACACTTTTTGTGTTGTGATTACTTTGCATATTGGTAGCGTCTTGTTTTAGCAACATCATCATCATCATCATCACCAGCAGCAACAGCTACATCAAAGCCATAATCATCATCATCGCCGAAGTGGCGGTTCCATCGCTTCGCTTTTACTGTCGTTTGGCGATGGAACGATGGGAAGTTGGGGATGACTAAATTTCTGCAGGCCCCATAGTCATAGTCGTAGCAACATATCGTATTTAAAATAGCGTTAACATTTTTTAAAAGCTTTTCACTGACCCCAATTGGAGGTGTGCGCACACACACTCCCCACAACCACACACAATTTTTTTCTTTTGCTTAAAGACTCTTAGGGGAGAGTGCTGGCTACACAGGCGAAAATATCAATCAATATTGTTCGATTTATGAGCAAATTTGTAGTCAATTGTTTAAATAATAATGCTATATTATATTCATAAAAAAGCAATGAATTTTTAAGACGCTTAAACTTTGTTTGTGATAATATCAATGCGGATATATCTTTATTTTTTTACTTTAAAAGATTTATAAGATCTTTTTTAGACAAGCAAATTAATCACTTAAAGCCTTGCATTTAATTACATTTTCTTTTAAAAGTCTTCAAGTTTTCTTCTTTGCCAGCTCCAAAGAAGTTTGGTGTGAGTTTAGTATAAAAGTTAATGCATTTTTTTAATTGTGTCAAATAAGTCAGAGTGTTTTATGGGGCAATTAATTCTTCACACATTTTTATGGTCTTCTGGAGGTGCTTGAACCCTCAAAGGAGTTGTGGGGGATGTCGTAAAAAATACGGAATTTGTGTGTTAAGTTTTCTCTGGGTGTATTTATTGATGCCGCGTCTATTTCTTGTTGCTAGATGACATCGTTGCCCCGATGTTGATGATGTTGCTGCTGCCTGCTGCCTGTTGCCTGCACTTGGCTATGCAAATGTGAGCCAGACCGCTAGAAACTTGTGCGCACTGTCCGACATCCGAGCTCGGATTAAAGAGATCCGAGAGCCGAACCCGATCTTGATCTCGATCTGGAATCAATTGTCATGGCTCGCTGATCTTCAGCTCGATCTGGGATCGGGGATCTCCCATCGCTGGCCATAACAAATTCTCGACTACTTTGGCATCGAGATAAAAACAATTACGTGCAGGCGCGATTAATGAACTGTAAAATCGAATTCGATCATTGGAACGGAACGACGGAACGAACGAACGGCCACATAAATGGACAAATCGGGGGAGCGGTGTGAAAGGCAATTAATTTTGATCGTTTTTGGCATATTTTTCACTAAACTACAGTGCGAACGCGGTGAAATTATGGGTTCGTGTGTGCGTTAAACAATGCAAAAGTGAAAGACAAGCTGTAAATGGGTTTTCCTATTATGATTTGTTGCTGCCCGAAACTCAATTCAAAAGTAACGATTGTTTGTTGTGGCATAGTGTGGTATGTATCCACCGAGATCCGGCGGCATGTGTATATTGTATTCGGTTTTTGGTTCCTTCATTTTTGTGGCATTGAGCCGAAGACAATGCACTCACTGTTTGGGCCAATGAATGGCCCAGAATTAGCAGCGAATTTCACCTAATTATGCACTCTTTGAACTCGCATTTTTACCCATTTGATTTGTGCACTTCACTTGGGGGATTCTCTTGTATTATTTATTTATTTTTTGTGGGGCGCACACGGCACACCTGAGCTGCTGCTGCTGTTGCTGCTGCTGAGACACCTGCGACGTCGGCGAGCTGAAAACCCGAACTGACAGCCATTCATGCGAGCGGTACACTCTCGAGCGGCGGGAGAGAAAGTGACTGACTGAGTGAGTGAGTGCGAAAAACCGGCTCAGGTCCGCTCGGGCCCTCTCTTTCTAGAGAGTGAAAGAGACAGGGCACTGGCGATCCACTTGCAACACTTGCACTGCTGCTGCTGTTGCTGCTGTTGCTGCTGCAACTGCAACAATTGCCGCAGCTGAGCAGGTTTTCTTCTGCACTTTTTCGGTTTTTTTTTGCCCACCGCTTATCGACGCGACGCGTCGCGGCGATTGTTGTCTCTGCCATTCTCATAACTAACGCAAAATTATATCATAGATCATGCCAATAGTGCATAACCGCCAGATGCCAGATGCCAGATACCAGACACCAGATTCAGATACTCAAGCACAGATACAGAGCACAGATACAGCTAACGATACTCTGGCTCTTAGCATTTAACCCAAGCCTCTGGACAAGTTCAAGTGCCTGGCCCCACTCCGAAAAAAAAAACAGCAATAAACCAAAGAAATAAAGAAAATAAAGCCCGACAAACAGAAAGACTCACCTCAGGTGTAACTTGAGCCTGGCGTATGGGATTTTGTATATCTTTTATATCTGTATCTGGTTCGTTTTCGGCTTTGGTTTCTCCTGTGGGTTTTGCCGGGTTCGTTGTGGGTTTCTTCTTTGGCTTTTGGCTCGTTTCGTTTGTGTTCGTTTTGGGTTTCGTAGTTGCTGCTGGCACCTTGGCTTCATTCTGCTGCCTTTGCTGTTTCTTGGGACTCTGCAGTGCCAGCAAGTCCTTCTTGAGTTGTCCTATATTACGTTCTTTGGTCTTGATTTCCTCTAGCTGCAATTTAAGGTTAAATTGTACTGGATTAGAAGGGTTCAGTGATTGTTTGATTTGTCTTCATAGAAATTTCTTTATATAAGATATATTCTTTACAATATAATATCTAAAAGCTTCTGCACTTGTGCCATATAAGATATTTATTTTATTTTAAGAGATATCACTTGCCGAGGCAAAATTATTCTAAAATTTCAATAGAAAAGGGCAATACATCACAGAAGTACTTTCCATATTTTAATGGATTAAATTAACTGCAAGTTAAATGATATACAAAATAAAACTAATGGCTTACTTAAATAATAAAAAATTATAAAATGATCGCCATGGCATTTTATAGCCCTCTCGAGCTAGTTAAAAATGGCTTGACTTTTGGTTTTTCGACTGTGCAAATCCATCTAAAAACTGCATGTATGAATTTCAATGGTCTCCGAGGTGGTATGAAAAGTTGCCCGTCCGCTTCTGAGCGTCGCCGCCGCCGCCGTCGCCGTCGGGTTCCGTTTCCCCTCCTGCCCCCCTCGCATCTAGCCCGTTATTTTCGGTGACCCGTTAGCCGCTGCCGCTGCCGCTGCTGCTACGCACAACTTACCAAACGTGTTATTTCAATTTTGGCTGATTTCTGTATGTGAGTCAATCGGTTTTCATACGCGTTCTTCAATTGCCGCATATCGGCAGCCTTGAGTCTATCAGCCTGCCCCATAATCTGCAAGAAATCGTCAAGTCATACACCAACTTATAGCTCGGGAGTCCGGAGCTCAGGAGCTCTGGAGCTGGGCAGCTTAGCCAGCGGAATTGAGGGGTTAAAGCCAATCCATGCGGTTAGTTTGCACTTTGCGATTAGGTCGCACATCCATTAACCAAACGAGACACCAACCAGAAAAAAAAACTCACACATAAAAACATCGAAAAATAGAAAAAATAACAGGAAAGGAAAGTTCACAAAAAGTATAGGATTCAGATACCCTTTAAAGGTATATTAAGTTTAACATCTCAAATTAGAATACATAGATAGAAATGTGGAGAATATCCAAATATACTTTCACTCGCTGAGAAAGTTGAATTGGTAAATAAACATATCAAGTTAAATATTTATCGTATATTCTGGTGAGCCAGAAGGTGTCTATGAATTACAAGGTTTAAAAAAGAGAATATCTATAGGGTTCTTCTTTCATTCTTTAAACACTCCAAATATATTTAAAAAATATTAGTAATTTAAACTAAAACAGCACAAGCAGAAGCATTAAATATATTATACGATTATTAAGGCATCTAAATAATTACTAAGCTAATATTTTACATAGAAATCTCCTAAAATTCCAGAAAAATGTATAAGCAAATCAACCCTACATTATCTTATAAAAAAAAACCCTAACCAACTCTAATTGAAATATCCTTTAAGGGGTGGAGAAAAGCTGAAAGATATGGCACAATGTTTGCCAAATGTCCTCCCCTGATATGGCGGGCATTAACGAAATTGCCATATCCAAATTGGCATTGGGTATAAAAACAAAGGTGCCATCGCTCGGGACAAACAGTTGGCAGCGTAATGTCCTTTCAGTGGCTAACACAGCTCCTGCTTCTCCTAACCGCGGCACATTTGGGCGGGGCAGGTGAGAATCACATACCTTTGATCACCAAAAAGAGCTCCGACCTAATGGTGCACATGAGCGAGATCTTGTGTCGAGCTAAGATCAAGGTCCTGTTCGTGTACTTTGAGAATCAAACCTCTCACGTACACACGGGTCAGATCCTGAAGGAGGTGACCAAGTGCGACATATCCTACATTTCACTGAGGTAAACCGAACATAATCCTAACTTACTTTACCTATTTACAACTTTTTTCGATCTCATGAAATGATTTCCTTTTAAAAGAAACCAAAATAGCCCTCTGGAGGCGGTCAGGGATGATGGAATACTCATGTATATGGTGATGATCATAACGAACATCTCCCAACCCTTGGAACTGTCCCTGCTTCGAAAGAAATCCGCCGCTAAGCATCGGTCGCATGTCTTCCTCCTAGTGAGGGATGCGGACACCGTTTCTGATGCCTGGATGCGGGCCAGCTTCCGGCAGTTCTGGAAGCTCTGGCTGCTGAACATCGTTATTCTCTACTGGCGAGACAATCGCCTGCATTCCTTTCGCTACAATCCCTTCACGGACAACTATCTGATACCTGTGGATCACGCACCGGGCGAATCGCCAAGCCTGGAGCAGCTCTTTCCCAAAAACATTCCCAATATGCAGAGGAAGCCGCTGAGAATGTGCATTTACAAGGACGACGTGAGGGCCATCTTCTGGCGACAGGGAATCGTCCTGGGCACTGACGGCCTGCTGGCCGGCTATGTGGCTGAGAGACTGAACGCCACCATGATGATCACTCGTCCGCACGCTTATAATAACCACAACCTCAGCTCGGACATCTGCTTTCTGGAGG
Organism: Drosophila seguyi; assembly: GCA_008042675.1. Classification (NCBI taxonomy): domain Eukaryota; kingdom Metazoa; phylum Arthropoda; class Insecta; order Diptera; family Drosophilidae; genus Drosophila; species Drosophila seguyi. The sequence goes on from VNJU01000508.1 coordinate 64,443, forward strand.
TGGCCAAGGAGTTTGTGGATGTGGCCATGAACATCCGCTTCCTGGCACCGGATACCTTTCAGAATATGGCGGAGAGCACGGTGTCCCACATGCGGGATGATCTGTGTGTGATTGTGCCGAAGGCCAAAACGGCTCCCACTTTCTGGAACATCTTTAGGTCGTTCGGTCCAACGGTTTGGGCCCTCATCCTGGCCTCCGTTGTACTGGGCAATATCTTTTGCTATTTGCTAAGGGAAGGCGTGGGCGGTGTTCCCATGCAGCTCTTTGCCGGGGCCCTAACCCTGCCTATGACTGCCATTCCGCGGAACCACTCCCTTCGACTTTTCCTCATCTTCTGGCTGTACTTCGGGCTGCTTATCTGCTCCGCGTTCAGGGGCAACCTGACCAGCATGATGGTGTTCCAGCCCTATCTGCCGGATATCAACAGCTTGGATTCTCTGGCCAGGTCGCACTATCGCATCCTGATCCGTCCGCGGCACCTCAAGCACATCCGGCACTTCCTGACCCTCGGGCACAAGCACGAGGCCAGGATCCGGGAGCTGATGCTGCCAATGCCGGACGCCGAGATTTACGAACTTCTGAAGAACAACGATCGCAGGTATTTACAAATTTATATTCGATATAATTTGGTTATTTAAATCAAGACACCCTGCTATATTAAAAATCTTTTCTTCCCTAATTTTCCCGCCCCCCTAGATACGCCTATTTGGAGAAGTACCACATTGCCCGCTTCCAGGTGAACAACCGGATGCACATGCAGCTGGGCCGTCCGGCTTTCCACCTGATGAACAGCTGCCTGGTGCCGTTCCATGCCGTTTATATCGTGCCCTACGGATCGCCCTATCTGGGCTTCCTGGACTCACTGATCCGTAGCTCGCACGAGTTTGGCTTCGAGCGTTATTGGGACCGCATCATGAACACCGCCTTCATCAAGTCGAGAGTGAAAATGGTGAAAAGTCGGCGTGGGAGCAGCGATGACCCGGTGGTCCTTAAACTGCAGCACTTTCACGCCGTGTTCTCGCTGTGGCTGGTGGGAATCGGGGTGGCCTGTGTGGTGCACATCTGGGAACACTTAACCCACAACTACAACTGGGCGGTAACGAGGCGGCGGCACTAACTCACGCGCGGTTTCATGCAACATGCAACGGCTGATTGGCCACAACTAACAACGCACCTGGGTCTTCTCCTCCTTGGTTCGATTTGCTTCCTTTAGCACGGCGATCTCGTTAGTCAGTCTTTGGATTTCATAGTTGATGAGGCCATCGGCGGTCACCACTGTACCGGCCGATTCCGGGCCCGATTCGATGGGTTTCTTTACACCATTGCTCTTCTTTGCAATGTCCAGCGTATGCTGGAGCTTCTTCACTTCGCTCTTCCAGCGGCGGCTATCCGCGTCGTTTTGTGCCCTGGAATTTGTATGGAGAGATTAGTTAAGGGTAAGACTTAAGACCCTAGATTTCACAGACTAACTGGACCAATGAAACACGTTTAGTTTCTTTAAGACAACCCGAACGTTACGAATTCTAATTCCTAGAAACTATAAAGAGTTGGTTTACATTTATTTATTGCCAACAAAGTTCTATTACGCACGTCTATATGAGTTATTTATAAGTATTACAAATAATAATACATATATAAAGAAATACATTCGTAGTTCTAAAGATTTTGCCTCTGATTCTGATTATCAGCACACAAAAAGGTCAATAAATGTCGCAGTACAGTTCTACTTAGAGATTTTTCATAAGAATTTAATATTTATTTATTTATGACTGAAAACTATGCAATTTTTTCTTAGATGTAGTTTGCATTAATCTGTGAGTTAGTACTCACCTGAGGGCCCTCACAGCTCCGCGTTCTGTAATCAGGCTGGACTTCAGTTCGTTGACCTCCAGCCGGAGCTGTTCGGTGAGGGCGTTTAGCTTCTGGATGGTGTCCAGGTTCTCCAGCAACTTCCTCTTGATCCGCTGCGGCGGAGCTGCAATCACATTTGTGGTCGTCACGCCGCCAATTATTACGGGGCGTTCCCTTTCCCGCTGCTCTTTGTCTACTTTGGCAGCTGGCTTGGCTGATCCTGCGGCCGGCGCTACCTTGGCCTTGGCCGCCTCGAAGGACTGTGTGTCCTTGGGACGCAGTTTCCCGCGACATTGTAATTGAATGCCCTCGATGCGGGTGCGCTTCTCCTGATTCACCGTGTCCCCCACTGAGGTCAGGGAGGTGCTCAGCTTCTTTTTGCGCTTCAGTTTATTCTTGGCCATTGTTTGCCAGTCTTCGATATCGTGCTTGATTCCCGCTTTTTCTGCTTGGAAGCTGTCCTTGGGCCTGGAGCCAGAGTCCACCCGGCGCGCCACAGTCCCGTTGTGGGGCGCCAGGATATGGGAGGACCTGCTCTCATTACATCCCTTGCCAGAGGTCGTTTTTGTTTGGTTTTCAGCCATTTTTATGTAGCTTTAGTATATAAAAATGTTGCCGTCGTTTTTTGTATGCTTTCTTCTGTATTTTCTCAAGTTTCTGCATATGCGGTGCGGTCCGACCCTTCCGAAAGTCCCTGCTATACTTCACCTGGTCATCGATGGATTCTCCTCAATCTGCAAGCAGAAAAGTTGGGCAATTAATTTTATGAAAGATTTATGCTTATACTTTTAATTGTGGCTCATAACAAGCCAAGAAAAAATAACTAGCGAGTGAGAGATATTTGCATAATTGGCCAACAACTGTTTGGTAGCCAAGTTAATTTTTGCTGCTAACCATTAAAATGCAAATAAATGATGTTAACCATAAAAAAACAAGAAAGGAAGCTAACTTCGGCATGTCGAAGTTTAAATACCCTTGCAGTAAGTAGATGAAAAAGAAGAAAAATGTTCTGACTTTTTCGCTTTCTCGGGTACTGTCATAAAATAAATGTTGCCAGAGTGTTGCTGGCGAAAAATGTTGCTAGCAACAAAGCCAAACAGATATATATATTCCTATGGCAGCTATATGTTATAGTGGTCCGATTTTGATCAAATTAAAACCGAAATTCTGGAATAATACAAAATGGCTACGTCTAAAATTTTATGAAAATATGTGGAAAATTGGCTTAGTTCTTTTCTTTTCTTAAAATTATCCGATCGGTCCTATGGAAGCTATATGATATAGTTGTCCGATTTTGATAAAATTAAAACCGAAATTTTAAATTTTTTTATGCAAATATCTTAAAAATTGGCTAAGTTATAATTTTTTTCATTAAAATTTTCCGATCGTTCCTATGGCAGCTATATGATATAGTCGTCCGATCCGGCCCGTTCCGACTTATATAGTAGTGAGTGCATATAGAAGACTATCTGCAAAGTTTCATTCAGATAGCTTAAAAACTGAGGGACTAGTTTGCGTAGAAACGGACGGACGGACAGACGGACAGACGGACAGGCGGACATGGACTCGGCTGTTGATGCTGATCAAGAATATATATACTTTATAGGGTCGGGAATGTCTCCTTCACTGCGTTGCAAACTTCTGACTAAAATTATAATACCCTGCAAGGGTATAATAATTATTAAAGATCATTTTTATTTTGTAATAACCAGCTGTAAATTGGTAATGGTAACTTCTATATAATATAGTTAATTTAATACTTTATGTTCCCTGTTGACCTGCTTTTGAAACACTCATTGATTGTCTTGTAGTACTGAACAATTATTATTATAAAAACTTTAATTCTGACCTTTAACTATTACACTTAATATTGCAAAATAGAATGGAATATAAAATAAGTTCAATGCAATGAATAAAGGTCGAATAACGCAACCAAGTTACTTCATTATACTAAAAGTGTAGCTCATATCGGAAACACAAATTCTATACCAAAATCCAGCTTATGTAATGTAAATTACATAAGATTAATCGATTTATTCAGAGTTTTCCCTAAACTCTTTTCTTAGCCCCTTAAATCTCAACCTGCAACCTCAAGGCGTTTGTTTCTTTCTTCTCAGTCTGGGAGATTCCCCCTTTGTCTGGCTGTATTTGCATGGCATCTGTTTAGCCGTTGACTTTTCAGTGCTTTTCTTCGTTGTTCTGGGCTAATCAACAAGTTTTCCCCCCATTATTGATTTCCATGGCAGAGCTTTTCCTTTCGTTTCGCCATAATGGGTCGGGCCACACATGAATGAAAAGAAACATATTGGCACTCTGGGACTGGGAAATAGTTTACGATTGCTATGGATAGACTAGTCCCGAATGGCGTTTCCTACTGACGTCATGCGGCGCGCCTTTTGGAAAATGTACAACTAAATGAAGGAAGGATGGAGGAGGTACATGTGTTTCTTCTGGTTCCCCCCACGGGGGCTCTTTACACGCAATAAAAACATTTTTCATTTGTTTTGTGTTTTTTTTTTCTAGAGCAGAATTCTTTGCATTGCTCCCGCATCCGCCCGAAAGATTATAACAAAGCATCTATATATACTGTCTGCTCCGGTGCACACACGAGGGCCTCAGTTCATATAATGCTCTGCGAGAGTTCTGGCCGATCATCTTTATCAAGGCCGCGATCTGTGTGTATATATGTATCGAGCGACAGATGTGTGTACTTAGCAACCTTCTGGCGCTTAATTGGCAGATGATTTGTTTTCTTTGGTTGTTACTATAGAATGGTTAGGAGTACCTGGTGCTTGGGCCTCTATAAAGTGGTGATTTATATTTCAAGGCTCAGTTACTTTCGTAATCGTGTAAAAATAATGTTCTTCTTATTTATGAGTAAAATACCCAAGAAAATAAATAGTTTCTGAATACCAGGGCGGCTACTTTATAAAATCTCTCTTGATATTTATTTACTCAATTAGGTAAGTCTTGAACTTAATATTTTTTATGAATACTTGCGAGTTCTTAATGAACTCTTCCTTATATTCTTGTGTTCCTCTAATGCTGCGACTGTTGAATACTGTTTTCCTAACCTAGTTGGCTTAATATGAGGGTATAATTTTCATTTTAAGCTGGGGGCAAGTTTGAAGCTCTCATGTTGCATTCAATTTAATTAAATTAAAAACCGCTGCCCCAGTCAACACAATAATAAAATGTTTTCGTGTCGACACACGCCATGGTGACATCACAGCCTTTGGTGTGACCGGCTTGGATGGGATTGGTTTTTTGCTCAAACGAAGTCAAACTGCCCACCCACTCGCTTTCCATCCAACATCATTCACATGGGCAGATGAAAGTCTCTTCTGTTGCCTTTTGCTTTTGGCTCTTTAAGTATGTATATTTTCAGACATATTTCAATTTGAAAATATTGCCAAACGATGAGTCGGACAGCCGACGAGTGTACAGTTCGCTCGGCTGATTCATTGAAGATCACGTATACGCACCATTAGCTGTGAAATCCTTGGGCGTCGTAGACCAAAGTTTAGCATGCCTTGCTGTTTAACACGAACCTGTATATATATTCACTCACTCACTCCACTCTACCGACGAGATGGTGTAATGTAAACAGTTTATTTACTGCTCGTTTACCACTGTTTCTTGCAGTGTAATGACGTCAATACCTTAATTCTCGTACAACTTTTTGTTTAGCGCACAGACCAAGTAGAATATTATCGGTATGTGGAGCAGTTCTTCTTCGACAATTATTTCGCAAAATTTCCTGCCTTTATTTGTTTTCGAATAAATTCACAGAGTTCGTTACAGGAAGTATCAATTCAGTTTCAAAAGAATAACACAGTTTAACACGTTAATTTTCAAGTGAGTAGTTATGTTCGGTTCGTTGGGAGTATGTTTGTATGTTAATTAGTTGCAATCAATTTAAATTTATAAATTAAAAGAAGCGTTCTATACTAGCTAAGGTTTCGTTTGCTCGGCGATAGCAGAGATCTTTCGTTTCGGCCGGACACCGATTGACTAACTCGGCCTCCCGAGCTTTCGCAAGCTCTTTCACATTCGCCTCCATTTCCATTTAATTAAAGAGAGCTTTGCCATTTATTGATGCAGTTCTTGGGGTTGCGGGCGGCAAAGCTTCGGCCCGGCGAGGCCCCAGAGTGCGTGCGTGCCCAGAGGAATATGCCCAACCCGACCGAAAGCCGGAAGAGGCAATTTATTGGGAGCCGAATTCGTTTTTCTCGCAGTTCCCAAATTCATAACAATAACAAACATGCCGCACGCGTATTAATAACTAAAGTATGGAAACTTTAGGGCAATTTTAGTCAAAATAATAGGCTAAACAAGAGTTTCTATTGGGATAATTAAATTCTAAAAAAATAGCAACATTAAAAGGTATTGTTGGAGCTGATTTACTCGTTTGCGTTATAAAAATAAATACACATTTATTGGTTAAAATAATAAAACATTATTTTTGGAGGAAAACACAATAAAGACTTCTGATAATGTTCTTCAATCTAACTTCCCTCATGTTTTCACACTTCCGTGTTCAAGAAGTGTGCTAATATATTGCTTTATCGCCGGAAAGCTCATTAAGCATTTATGCAACTTTAAGATAAATTGCATTCTTCAAAAACGTGACATTAGGGCTCTTGCAATCTCCTCACTTATTTCTTATTTGAACAAGAACGAATACTAGCATTATCAAACACAAAATATATCACAAAAAACATAATAACAGAAAATATAGTCCAAGACAATTAAATTCTACGCTTTTAATAGAAAGTAAATTAAGAAGTTAAATATAAATATACTTCAAAAGCTATTTTCTTAACCTCGAATGTCTGTATCTTTCTCGAATGACCCCACCAACAGCTGGAACATAACAAATCACAAATAAATTTGACAATCGCCTTAACGACACCATGAATGATGGACACAATTAGAACACACTCAGATTCCAGTCTGTCAACAGACAAACGTAAACCAAATATTGGAATTTTTCTGCCTTATCATCCAATAGTTCCTAAAAGTTTTAATCGACTACTCACTTAGTATTTGCATTTTTTATAGTCGTCGTTCAGAATCCTGAAATGTTTCGTAATCACTCAGCAATATTCGAAATAGAATCCATTGGCATTAATTGTGGTCCGTTGTCATCGTTAGGAGGAGTCTTGAGCAACTAAAATTCCAATTCCACATGACCGAATTAGATTTAGACTGTGAGATTCCATTTGATTCTAATTGTTGTTCAATGTTTTGTCTTATTGGCCTTTTGCTAACTCTCTTCATCCAATTGTTGCCTTGTTGCTCGGTGCACAACTCACTCAAGTTGAGCGGTCGGAACAAACTGAAGATGCGGCGCACATTCTAAAATGGAATAAGCGACATGCGTGCGTGCATCGCCAAATTTATATAAATAGAAAGAATTACAAATCTATATTTGAAGTTGGGAGCGATTTCAAAAAACCGCTCAACAGGTCAATTGTGACGTCACGTAGCTATCGATAACAGCTTTCGATTGGACTGATCGATTTTATTAATAAGATATGTTGTAATTTAAATAGACTTTGTGCAATTACAGTTCAATATTTATTTAAAAAAAATATTAAAGGCACGCATCATGCAATTAATTTAATATACACCCTTTTAAATTTGAAATTGTTTTTAGTATAAATATTACAAAGCATAATTGATTTTTTTAATTTTGCGGGGACCTGGACCTTTTAGTTGGAAATTTAAACTTTTTAAGAATTTCTTTAGGTTAAAGCCAAATTAACATCTGGCAACACTTCGGACATATCGATACTATCGATACTATCGTGACTCATTGCGGAAAACGTGAACGAAAAGCAACTTGCCGCTGTCTGCTAGGAAATTCATTGTTTTAAACTGTATTAACGTGGAAACGGCAAACCCCATCACATAAATATGGTAAGTGAGGCTGCAAATAGCCCCCCGAGCGACCTGGGATGTAAAAACATAAAATCCTTTGGGAGCGGCATGCGAATGTAAACATAACCTGCAAAGAAGCTTCTCGCAAGTCGCCTGCATCTGCTGACTAATTGGAGGCTTTAACTATATATTCACTATATATCCACTAATCCGACAGCAACCGCAAATCGTGCTCCTGAAGGAAGGCACCGACACGTCGCAGGGCAAGCCTCAGCTGGTGTCGAACATCAATGCCTGCCAGTCGATCGTGGACGCGGTGCGGACCACCCTTGGTCCCCGCGGCATGGACAAGCTGATTGTGGACTCGCAGGGCAAGGCGACTATCTCCAACGACGGTGCCACCATCATGAAGCTGCTGGAGATTATTCACCCGGCGGCCAAGACCCTGGTGGACATCGCCAAGTCACAAGACGCGGAGGTAAGCTGCGGCGCCCAAGCACGTGACTTTGCTCAAGCTTATTTCTCCTCCACCAGGTGGGCGATGGCACGACCAGTGTGGTGCTCCTGGCTGGCGAGTTCCTTAAGCAGGTGAAACCCTTCGTCGAGGAGGGCGTTCATCCCCGTGTGATCATCAAGGCGATCCGCAAGGCCCTGCAGCTTTGCATGGAGAAGATCAACGACATGGCTGTGCAGATTGTCGAGCAATCGAAGGAGGAGCAGCGGGCTCTGTTGGAGAAGTGTGCGGCCACCGCCATGTCCTCCAAGCTGATTCACCAGCAGAAGGACTTCTTCTCAAAAATTGTCGTAGACGCCGTACTCTCCCTGGACGAGCTCCTGCCCCTGAACATGATTGGCATCAAGAAGGTGACGGGAGGTTCCCTGGAAGAGTCCCAGCTGGTGTCAGGTGTCGCCTTCAAGAAGACCTTCTCGTATGCCGGATTCGAAATGGCCCCCAAGGGATACGACAATTGCAAGATTGCCTTGCTGAACATCGAGTTGGAGCTTAAGGCGGAGCGTGACAACGCCGAGATCCGCGTGGACAATGTTAAGGAGTACCAGAAAGTGGTGGACGTCGAGTGGCAGATCCTCTACAACAAGCTGGCCAAGATCCACGAATCCGGCGCCAATGTAGTGCTCTCAAAGCTGCCCATTGGTGATGTGGCCACACAGTATTTCGCCGACCGTGACATTTTCTGTGCCGGCCGCGTTCCCGAGGAGGATCTCAAGCGCACAATGAAGGCCTGCGGTGGCGCCGTGATGACCACGGCCAACGACATCAACGCCAGCGTTCTGGGTTTGTGCGAGCACTTCGAGGAACGCCAGGTGGGCGGAGAGCGATTCAACTTGTTCCAAGGTAAGTTTTTTTTCTTCCTGTAAAACGAAACAGATGTCAGACTTAAGTTCTACTTGGATTTTCCACAGGCTGTCCCAATGCCAAGACGAGTACCCTGATTCTGCGCGGTGGAGCCGAACAGTTCCTGGAGGAGACGGAGCGTTCGCTCCACGACGCCATCATGATTGTGCGCCGCACCATCAAGCACGACTCTGTCGTTGCCGGTGGCGGTGCCATCGAAATGGAGCTGTCCAAGCTGTTGCGCGATTACTCGCGCACCATTGCCGGCAAGGAACAGCTGCTTATCGCCGCCATCGCCAAGGGTTTGGAAATCATTCCGCGCCAGCTGTGCGACAATGCCGGCTTCGATGCCACCAACATTCTCAACAAGCTCCGCCAGAAGCACGCTCAGGGTAAGTGTTCAAAACACTATACGAATAATCTTGAGAACACCTGAAGCACCATAGCCTGGGATTTCAGCTATTAACTTGGAACTTTCAAGTCTGAAACACTCCTGAACACGCAATCAGCTTTTCATCAGATTTATTGGCTAAAGTTGAAGGTAGTTTCTGATTTTTTTTTTTTGTTGTCGGGCGCCGAGCTTGAAATTTAATACCCGGACCCTGATAATCATAAATGGCTTCCATATTTCCTCACAGTACACATTTTCTATTAATTTAAAATTGCGTCTGCTTTACCATACTTTTTTAATGAAAAGCACTCACTTTTTATTCAATTAGAAATCTATTTTAATTCGAAAGATCCACTTATTTCTTGAGCTGCTCATGCCAGAGACGGAAGCAGGGCTCCCAGCACAGTCCCGGCTTGTCCGGACAGGTGTTGCACATAAATTTGCTGAACTGCAGCATACCGCCCTTATGGCAATAGCGACAGTTCTTACGTGCCGGCTTCCCGTTCTGCTGGATCTGAGCCGACTCATGACGAGTCTCTTTAGTCCCGCCATCGGCCACTTGTTTAAGCTTGTCCTTTTCTGGTTTCTCTACCACCGGGGGGCTGACTGCCACTGTTTCCTTTGCGGTCTCCTCTTTTAGCAGTGACTTAATAATGGCCACACGGAATTCCGAGTAGCTTTTGACGCGTCCACTGCGTGAATTTTGGGCATTGGCCACATATAGCAAGTGGGCATTGTACACGAGAATGTTGATGAGAAATATGGCCAATTTCTGGTCTGTGGGAAGATCCTGGCAGCCGGGTTGATAGTGGATCAGTTGCTGACGGCTCTCGCTGCTATGTCGTAGTTGCCAGTCCAACTCCTGGATCAACTTCGGTTTGGCATTAGTTTTTTGCATGGACATCTCTTTGGCGTAGATGGCCAGGCAGTCGGTGCTGAAGAAGTACAAGGTCTTTTCCCGTTGACGCCATTTGGCCATCATCAAGCTGGTGGCATAGCTGGTGGCGATACTATTGGGAGCCAAGTGCTGGTGCACCAGTGCCTTACTATTTCCATATCTATTCCTGTCCAGGACGCCAGTGCAGTATGTGCTCCTCTTGGTCAGCTCATAGGCCAGGCCGTAGCTGCCGTAGAACTTTGAAGCATAGACAGTGCGTCCCCCTTGGTGGTCTTCTACAAGTTTCAAACCCAGCGCGTTTCGGTGCTCCACCAGCTGCCGGGAGTTGCGCACCCATGCGGGTGAGTCCTCCCGTCGCACAATCTCGGGCAGGAGCTTCAAAACCAGGCCAGTCTGCTCGGTCAGCAAATGCAAAACCAAGGCGTTGCAGCGAAACTTCTCCGGCAGATCCTCGTGGTAGCTGAATCTGCCCTTCCAAAGAATTATAGGATCATTGAGCACGACTTGCTGGCCACAAACGTGCTGCTCGGCCATTCGCTCGTTGATGAAGTTCAGCAGCGAAAAGTCGCTCATGTCCTGGTCCTTTGCCTTGGCCCTTCCCGCTTGAGGTTGGAGAGTGGTACAGTTGAGGCACTGCAACAACTGGCGATAACGATCCAAGCTCATTTTGTCACCGAATCCGGCAAAGCCATAGTACTTGTTGCTGCTCCAGTAATCTTCCAGGTGTTCCAGCTTCACGTCGCTCAAGAGGAGCGAGAGACCGACAAAGGTTTCCATCTCCTCGGCGGTGGTGGAGTGTAATCCTCCTTTGAGGTTGCAATCCTTCGCTAGCAAGGCAAATAACTTGGAGCGGTAGCCAAGCAATTGGTTGAAGAAGTGCAGTGGACACTGGACGCCCTTTAGACTTGTCTGAGGGGTTGGCATGTGGAACTTGAACAGCAATCTGCTGCCCGCCTGCTGGCTGCTCCACTCCGGGTCATAGTCGTCTGGTTCGTCTGCATTTCGGGGGAAAATTACATAAGCCAGGGAAGAGTTATGGGTGGGGGCACCAACTTACCCTGGCAGAAGACATCGGCCGCGTGGTAGTTCGTCTCTGAATAGCCGTCCTCCTCCGAGTCGCTCTCCTGTTGGTCCAACTCCTGGTGGTTGGTGGCATTGCTGACCACCCGCTGCTCGGCAGCCAGCTGGAGTTGCAGTTCCGTGAGGTCCGGCTTGATGTCTGCCGTACTCAGATCGTAGTCCGCCAACGCTGGATAGCGGTCCAGGGGCTCCGTTTTGGTGTCCCCGCGATCCCGCTTTACCGGTGACCTGTGCTCGTCCAGGCGCGGCTTCAGCTGCTGCTTGCGCTTTCTACCGGAGCTGGACATTCTGTATTTCGCTTCGTCTTGAAAATTTAAAAAAATAATAGAAAATTTTGCAGAAGCAGCAGAAGCAACGCGTGTTTTTCGGCCTATGCTCTCGCTCTCTCTCGCTCCAAAAACGAGGGCTGTAGTGTGTGCTCTTTCGCACCTCAGCAATTTGTTTGTTGCGCGGGCTACTGGCGGAGTTGCCACCTAGTTTGGGATGTTAACTGTATCAATCGGTGGGGAATTCAAAATGTTAATTCCGAATTTTTTTTTAAATTAAACTGAAATTTCAAAAACTTATCCTCAAATTTTCCCTTTCTGAATTTCAGGAGGCCAGTGGTACGGCGTGGATATTACCAAGGAGGATATCTCGGACAACTACGAGCAGTGCGTGTGGGAGCCCTCGATTATCAAGATTAATGCCCTGACGGCGGCTGCCGAGGCTGCTTGCATGGTTCTGTCCGTGGACGAGACAATAAAGAGCCCCAAGGCCGGAGAGGCACCAATGGCGGGCGGCGGCATGGGCATGGGTCGCGGCATGGGCAGGCCCATGTAGAACAATATAATTCATCCAGAAATCCAGAAATCACTTCAGAACTAATCATCAAAACTCACACTTCTCTCCTAATTTAACACGTACACGTATTACTCGGTCATATTCTCGCATTTTCGAGTGGCGCTTTTTAAAACAACACCAGCAATAATCCACTGACCTATCTGTATATGTTTAATAATAAACACGAAATTTAAAACTCATATTTTCATAACACATCGAATGCGTTTCAATTAGCCACGAATCGTTTAATACATTTTACAGAGAATGTTAAATATATTATATTTGACCAATTAAAGATGCGTATTTCTTTGGAATAATGATTAAATAAAGATTTAATTTCCTTTTAAATGTATTTAATTAAAATGTGTTCATAATCTAAAATTTTTGTTTTTTTTTTTTCAAAATTGACGAATGCAATTTAACAGTGACTTAAATAAATACCAACCAGGTGGCAATGCTCTGGTAAGTGCTGTTAGGCCGCCTGGGTGCTGTTAAGCGCTAGCCTATTTTTAGTTGTTGTCGTCGCGTAAATAAACAAACTAAAAGTAAATATGGGAAATCACAAGGTACTTCGATCGGCGGGCAATAATTTGCGCTATTCGATGTACGAGTTTATTGAGGCGGTCCACAATCGCTCAATAATATGGGAAAGGCGCCATCCGAACTTCCACAATCGGGAATTGAGGGATCAGGCCTGGCAACAGATTGGCCAGGAATTGTGCAAGAATTTTGAGACATCCAGCGAACCGGAGAAGCAGGAAATTGGTGAGAGCTTCTGTATTTATCAAATTTATTAATTATTTAAACCATATCCCAATCTCAGTAAAAACTCTGCTAAAGCGGTGGAAAAACACGCGGGACAGCTACTTGCGGGTGCACCGGCTGCGTCAAACTGGCGAGGAGGTGGCCAGAGCCTCTTATATCTACGAAAAAGAACTCAGTTTTCTACTGGATGTGAAAACCGAATCGGATGACGATGAGGAACTCCCCCTCAAGAGGGAAACCAAACCTCCAGTCAAGCGGAAACGCCTTCCTGCCGTCCAAAGAACTCCGAGGAAGCGAAGAAGTTCAGATCACGAATCGGATTCGGAAGCCGCGAACAATGAGCCGTCTATTCAGGATCATCTGCATTTCGTTCTGGGAGATCTTAACTACACCAGGGATGATCCAGCTCCGGCGGAAAAAGCTCCCGTCCCTCCGATTTCGAGGGATCCCAATTTTACAAATACCCCAAATTCTTCCCCATCTTCATCCGCTGACCCCGATCAAGCCTTCTTTGACAGCATTAAGCCGCATATGCAAAGAATGTGTCCCGATCAAAAACTCGATTTTCAAATCGAGGTTCTTAAGATACTTCGTAATTTTAAGCCAAATTAAAAAATAACGCAAAATTTAAAGTCTTATTTTTAGTTGGCTTGACAATTACAGTCAGCGTTGCCAATTTAGCTACTTCCCCGCTACATATGGCGGTTAATTAGCTAATACGTAGCTTATAACTCGGGCACACTGATTTAAGTGACTTAACGCGGAAAGAGAGTGTTAACAGAGCAGTTATCGTTATAGGCTATTGGATTTTGTAAAAATGCGCGGAATTTAAAAAACCGCAGCTATGCAGATTTGTTTATGTGTTCAAAATGTTTCATAAATTTTAATTGTGAAATATTTTTAATAGGAAATTAAAGGCAATGATGCACCTTACATACAAAAGAAAATTTTATGTTGGCTCTTTTTTCAAAGCTCATTTTTGTATCGATGACAAAAACATGCGCACACAATAACAATAACAATAAATTCACTTCCAATCGATGAAATGTCATGAAATTTTTACTGGAAGTCGATAAAAGATAGCAGATTCCAACGCACTAGCCGACATATAGATGGCGCCACCAGAGGGCGCTAAATTCAAAAAGTCCTGTTTACTTTGGAACGCACCTTTTAGATTAAAATTGAAAGCCACGCATTGCAAATCGACGTGATATTTTCTACAGTGTCGAAACCAACCTAGGAGATCTATGAAAGAGTAATATTACGATAAATTATTTTTCAGATGGGTCTGAAATTTATTTGCATTGTTTTTTTATTTTAATGAACCTTGGAAATAACCACGTAAATAAGAAATTATTGACAAGTATATTTATTATGTATAGCAATAAAAAGGTTAACATCCACTGAATTGAATTCAAACTGTCAGCGGCCTAGCTTAGAATTTATTTACAATTAAAAAAAAAAATTTATTAGAAATTAGATAAAATACAATAATCCCACTTTCCCTTTCCCTACCGAATAGTCCCCTGGCTGCCCCGAATCAGAGCTCAATACAAAGTAACATATTTATCGCCTGCAGTGATATTTTGTTGGTGGAAACATAAACTGTCAAAAAGATACATAAGACATTGGTCCAAAGCGGCTCGACCAGTTTCGGTTGATAAAAAAGAGCTTAAACCTGTATTCGTTTTGCTTGTCGCTCTTATGCCAATCGAGTTTCCATTATATATACAGATTTCTTCATGGTTTCTGCTCAACACAAAGGCAAAATTATGGTCGGTACGACAGTATTTACATATAAGTCGTCGCCACTTCAGACGGCACCCCAAAAAGGAAATCGGCGAAGACCGTTAAGGAAGCCGTAAGGGTAACTCAAACTCACAGATTTCGATTCGGTGTCGCCTTACATGAGCTCCACGCTGTCCGGAGTTCCCGGAGAACCTCTACAGGGGGGTTCCAAACTGAACCCGCCCCCATACTCCACTCCACACAACAAATGGTACTCGTATCGCCTTAATGGCTGTGTCCCCGACCACTTTCCCACTTAACTGCATATGGCTTGGCCAGCGTGTTTGATGGTAGTGGTTGCTGTTTCGGGTTTCAGGAATTTTGGGTCTGCGATCGGGACCCTACCCTCGCTCACTCGCTCACCCATTAGCAACGGCGCTGGCAGATGTTATTCGGTATTAAATGCTCCCTTAGATCCTCGATCCTGACTACCTGCATCTGCTGCTCAATGGATGTGCATTGCTGTGTGCACTCTAAAAAACAATTCGTGATTGAATTTTCATAGTTTTATGATTACATTTTAGGTAAAACCAGTTTGAATCGCTTAGTTGTCAGCTGATTGTTCCGTGAAATAAACTTTTAATAAAGTATTATATTATTAAATTAATTACTGTGCTATGCAAAATTATTCGAAAAGTTAATACTAACGTTTTTCTGAGTGTAGGAAGGCATTCCCAGCGTCTGTAACGTATTTTCCATCCATAGAGAGCTCGAAAACCAAGGGAGATTTGGGTCAACCCCTGAGCTCCTTGCCCCGCTCTTCTGTTTTCCCTATGAGGGTACCTGTAGCAATCCTGGGCATTACAGTGGAACCGAATAATAGACAGGAAGTCCCTTCGATGGCTTTTATTCCTTTCAAGGGCCGTTCTGCCCTGGTAGATGCTGGTGCAGCGATTGCCTCGCCCGATTGTGCCGCCAGCCTTGTCCTTTCCCTGCCCTTAAAATCTATTCTTAACAAAGTATCTCTTAATCTAGGTACATATCCACACTGCTCAGGTGGAATTATCCATGAGGATCACCTGCGTGCTTCGATATCGCTGCCAGGCACTCTCCGCCCGCTCCAAGAGCTCCCCAAGCTCCTGTCGTTGCCTGGGAAGATCGTACTTCTCCAGGGCTAACTTTAGGAGAACGTACTCCAGGCTGCGGAATCCACCTGCGGCACTCGGTTCGCTTAGGCTGTCCACCAGGGTCACAAACTTCCTTAGAAGCTCCACCAGCTGGCCAAAGCTGGTCAAATGCTCAAGATTGCCGTCCACATCGTTAACATAGCGCAGGCTCTGCTTAACCCTCCTGGCCAGATCGTTGCTCCGGCCCGCCAGTGGCGAGAGCTCCGCGTTGAGCTGCTGCACTGACCTCCTAGTATCGATCACCTTCTGCAGGGTGAGCGCATTGAACTTCTCCTGATCCGTCCACTGAGTCATCGGAGATTTCGTTGTCACTTCATTGTCCACCATGGATACCTTATTGTCTTCCACAATGATGGTCTTGTCAATGGTTTCAGTCGAGTTGGCCGGCTGCTTGACATGGAAATCCAGCGAGAAGTGGAAGCGAACATTGCCCTGCAAGGATCAGAGATGAGTTTAGTCAGAAAATCGAATGAAGTTCATCCAGTAAAACGTGCCTGGGCAAAAGCAAAGACTCCTAGTAAAATGCAAACACTTAAAGAAAGCGACATGTTGCCTGGGAACTGGAAAATGTTTGACTGATTTCAAGCCGAGATCTGGTGATCACACCACTGAATCCAATCCACGCTCGGATCCGAGGCTTATCTAACCGCGGGGTTATCACCGCCGTGTACTCACTTGACCGATAACAGATCCATTC
This sequence comes from Drosophila seguyi, assembly GCA_008042675.1. NCBI lineage: Eukaryota > Metazoa > Arthropoda > Insecta > Diptera > Drosophilidae > Drosophila > Drosophila seguyi. Next base: position 81,102 of record VNJU01000508.1, read on the forward strand.
AATGAGTTCTCTGTCGATGGCCGGGGGATCTGGCGGCACGGGTAGAATTTTCCACAGCCAGACAAAGCGCAAGTCACGTGGTCGCTGCGATGATGAAAGGTGTATACAGTGAGCGATCGTAAAATATACATTATTTCAAGGTGCTGCAAAATAGGGGCAATTATTTAACATTTTAAAGTGTTTTCAGTTGTAATATTAATCTTAGTTGAAGGTAAAGATATGCACATATTTAAATGTATGATATTCAAGAATACTATTTTAGCGCATGGATTTATTTTCTCAGATATATATACAAGTAAATTTACCTCTTTGGTACTTAAATGTCTTTTCTACAATTTAAATTTTAAAATTTAAATTATATTTAATGCATTTCAGTCTTTAAAATTATTTAAGATGCATATCTAGGAAACACATCTTCACACGTGGACCCTTTCATATTTATATTTTCTGATATTTTCCGTTTTTATTTATTTACTTGTGGGTAATTTATAAAACGTTTAACTATATTAATTTTCCTACGAATTAACTTTGTATTATGGAGTGACTATCTAAATGAAAATCGCAATGACTATCGAAAAATAATATAGGACGGACCCTAAAGATAATAATAATTTGTGTATAGAAAATATGTATATTGCTGTACATATTTTCCGCAAAAAAATATACATATGTAAAGAAAATATCAAATAAAATTCCACGTGGTAGAGCACTAGCTAGGAAAAACATTAAATACAGTTTTTTTTTACAAATACGACGAATTCCCCTCCTAAAACTACTCTAGATTGGTGCAAAATAACGCTCCCCTTTTATTATTTATTAAATTATTGTAGATTGTCCCATTCCCACAGCGGTTCCCACGTGCATGCCGCTGTAAAGTTAATAAATGTGATATAAAAGTTTCGCCTTGGCTACGGGGGAGCACCAGCATAACCCGCATGGTTATTTTGAATCCGTGAATCATCCACCTTTTCTTGTTTTGTTATTTCACAGAGCCATTTCCGTTACGAATTTCACCTAAAAATTTCGTCTCGCCCAAGGGTTAACATCTGCTCAGAGGCTCCGCTTATCAAGTACTTTGAGGTAACAACAACCATTCATATCGCTATTTTCTGTTTACGCGTGCAATAATAATTATAATGTACACAGAGCCACTATAGCGATAAGGTGCGAGTGCTATCGCCGTCCATATATACTTGTACTATATAGGCACATACATATGTACATATGTATGTATATACCCAAGTTTGTTTGTGCAAAAGTATGCCTTAATTTAGAAAATGGTATCAAAGCAAAGCAGGACAGTTCATGGAAGCCACGCCGATAGGGGCAGGCTAAAGAAAAGCATAAAACAAATATGCGCGAATCAATAGTAGAAATTGCGCAGCAAAATGAAATTATTCCATAGCCTGAAAAAGAAAAAAAAAACAAAACAGAAGAAGAAAATAAAATAAAATAACCGTTGACACAACACACTCACATGATGATTGCCTTTCTTTCATACATATTCAAAATATATGTGCACGGAAAGAAAAATGTATCTTAAGGATGATCTATTGGCTTTGAGTATACTTAATAAGGGAATTAGTAGCAAGAATTGTTCGGGAATATGGGGAAACTTAATAAGGAAGGGGTCACTCTTAGAGATCAGTAAATTGTTATTATTATAAATTTAAGTCGGTTTAAGTACTTCCAAAATTGATGGAATACTACATTTCCCTCTACCCTATCTTCTAAGATTTCTATTTTTTGTGTGTACTCGAATTATTTTTATATTTCACATATTTTTTATATTTTCTTTAGCGTTTGCGTACTTTGCACGCATATGCACAGTTGGGTGTATAAAAATAAAAAAAAAAATCTGGGTGGTGCCGGGGGGATTTGGGGAGTGAAGAGTGGGGAATGGAGAACGGAGGGAGATAGGAGGCCAAGGGGTCGTCGTCGTCGTCAGAGACCAACGCACAAAACTTGTAAATATGAACGGCATCTCTCCGCTCAGCCAGCAGCGAGTATCTCAGTGCCACCCCGCGCACTCGGATGTGTGTGAGTGAGCGCGTGTGGCGGCAACCTGAGTGTGTGTATCTTACAGATACCAATTGCGTAGATACATCTGTACCAGGCCCAGTTAGAGACCAGTGAACGCACACTCTTTGCTTTTGCCTCGTCTCAGTTTGATACCACTTACTTATAACCCGTCTGATAGGGAAGAGTATGATGGGTTTTTGGTCTAAAATGGGAATAGGAAAAAATAGGGTAAACTAAAAACTCAATGTTCATTTGGGGAAAATACCTATATTTAATATTTCAAAAATGCTAATATCATTTTGTTTAAAAGTGTAACGACTTAAACTAAATATTTAACTTATGTTTATGAATTCTTTGAAATAGTTATTCAAAATCATTTTAAAAACACTTTTCAATACAAAAACAAGCCCAGAAAAATTGATCTTATGATAGAAAACTCAGTTTAGTTGATAACAGAATTATGCTAAGGAAAATAGTTGTTGCAAAATCAACGTCAAAATCTTTTCTTAGAACCTTGGCTATTTTTTCTTTATTCAGATTTATACCTGGAACCGAACAAAAACCTCTGGAGCTGCTTTACCTGAAATTTAAATCGGTAACTGCTGCGAGAAAAAGATCTTGAGGTGTTGAATTCAAGGTAGGGTATTGAACTGATATCTTGGAAATGTGAAATTTAGATCAGTTGTTTAACATGAAATAATTGAATTCACTTTAGCTAGAGTTAAATGAAGGGTATATAGTTTTCTATAAAGTCACGTTTCTCATGATTTATAGTTGTTTTTTCATAAGGCTTTGTTTTTTTCGTTTTTGTTTTTCAGCTTTTTCTTATTTTTTTTTTCAAAAACAACAATGGAAACTCTCGCAACCGCAAATCTAAGCGAACGTGAGAGCGAGAGGCCAGATATAGCCCCCACCATACCGCTGGGGCCCCGTGAAATCCACTATCGTCGTCGCCATTTATCGTTTGCAATTAGCTCGAGCTGAGCGTTTTAAAAATAAAAGAGTAGCAGCAGAAAGCGAAATAAAAACAAAATTGTTTACGCTTTTGATTTGCTTCAACTTTGAGAGTGGCGGACAAACAGATGAAAATACGTACACACATATAAATATATATATGTATATATATATTTGAATTTATATATCTTTTTGTGTGTCGGGGGGGCCTGAAATCATTAAAAACGTAACGTGGAAAAAATAAAGACTGCGGGCCTCAGCATTAAATGAAATCAACGGGAGGGCGGAACGGAAAGGGAAGCGCCTTCAATGTACAAATATGGACAATCCATACAGTTATTCTCTTGTATTCTTTGGTCTCTTTTCTGGCCGATCGAAGATCGGTTCTTCGCACATATAACATTCATATATAGTAATGTAAGTACATATGTATGTATGTACTTAAGAGGTAGCCAAGCGGTAAACAACGACACCGAATTCAAAACCGAAGCCCATTGCCAACTTTGTATGTTGTCGGTAAATCCAGTTTTCTTTTGCGACATCGTTTATAAAGAAATCCCAAAGAGTCGAGTTAAAAAAAAAACAGAAAACAAGAAACGGAGAATACACAGAAATAAGAGGTTACAAAAACTGGAGTATTGGTTTGCTTTCAAACTAAAATAATTTTTATTTTACCTTTTATTGCAGAGAAAGAAATAAAATAATATTGAAAAACAATATAACCATAGTTTAAAATGAATAAAAACCATATACATATATATTTTTAAACTTGAATCACTTCGTAAATTAAATTTTCGCTGTGTGTAACGGGAGGTGCGAGGTGAGGTGATTCGAGGCACGTTCACCACTCGTCCGTCGCTTGGCTGCTCTTTTTTGTTCGAGCAACCTCTAGAGAAATCCACCTAGATAATAGTAGTTTACTCTGCCCAAAGTGAGTCATATTCGTGTTTTGCCCACTTACCTCTGAACCAAACAGCTCCAGACGGCTCTCTCTCTCACTGTGTCTCGGCAATGTCCTTCTTCCAGGAGATCCAGCTTCTTGGGAGGGGGTTTCCATTTGAAATACAATCGAAACATCACTAGCTCAACCTTATTTCAAATTCAAAGTTTCTCAATAGCCAAGCTTTATTTTTAACCAAATAGGTTTAACGCAAGATTGGGGTTTCTACGTTAGTCACAATAACTATTAACTTCATAGTTTCTATGAATCTACAGGGGAAAATTTGACTTAAGTACAAAATATTAGAAAGACTTGATCAAATTTAATTCCATATTGTTTTTCGTTAAAATAATACTGTCTCAACAGGCGTTGTGCTACTAACAAGAATGGAATGCCTTGGCACATTTCAATTCCTTATCAAAAATGTGTATACACAAAACCAAATCTAAAAGAAAACAATTTTGGTTTTTAAACAATTTTTTTTCGACCACAAAAAATAAATAGTAATTACCAAGAATCGTTGTTGAATGATCAATTTAACCTCATTTAGCTAATTTAGTTAGTAATCAGTAAACCTTCGTTAATATAAATCCAAGAGGCATTCAACAATTAATAAACATTTTTGTTGGACCATTAAATTTAATTATCCATATGAATCAATATAAAAACCCCAAACTTGGCTATTCAATTAAAAAGTTTAAATATAATATACAAAGGCTTGAGCTGGAGAGTTTCGACTGCATCTGGATCTCTTCTCGGCGCGATTTCATTGAAAATATCTCAATCTCTTTGTTCACGTTTTGGGGGACTTGGGGGAAGTGGATGGAAGGGAATGGGGATGGGACGGGGTCTGGGCTCGGGATCTGGGGATTTTACGATTTGCTAGAGTGATTTTCGGAAAGGGGACTTACACATTGATTGTTTGATCGTTGTTTAGGCATTTGTTGGGTTTGCTTAAGTTCTAACTTGACTTGGATGTTTGGTGAGCTCTCTCTCTCTCTATATATTATTGTTATACATTTATGTATCTCTATTACGTGTTTTGGTGTTGTTAGTAAAACCATTAAACATTTATCGTTATCATGCTGATTTCGTGTAAGAATCTATAAAATGCTAAACTGCTGCATTGTATACAAATTTGCGAAACTCACAATGACAATTCGCACTTATCGCTTAGGTGTGTGAGTGTTTGGTGTTTGTTTGCATTGCCAAGCCTTGCGTTGCCTTGCCTTGCCGTTACTTGATCCGATTACGAATACACAAATATATACGAGACACCTAGGCATAACTAACGTAGGAACAATCAGGATAGTTTTTCACATTGAAACGGAATTGGAATTGTTTGGTTTCTGGCCTGGACGATCGATCGCAAGGGTGTTTTGCTCGTCGGCTCTGCAAAGATTTTATTTCGTTTTTTATTTTAATTCGAGTTTTGTCGTTAGGCATGTATCCCAGATACATGTTCTTGCTGCAGCACAAATGCAGCTGCCTTTGTCTGGATCTTGTTTTAAATAACTCTCCGAGTCTGAGACTTGAATCTACTGTGTCTGCTTTTGTTTCACTTCTTGCTTACAATTCGAGCCGCAAATCAAAGCCTGAAACATGTGAGAACTTCGCTAGGAGTGGAATTTTTCGGAACGCATGTTCGCTTCCTTTGGAATGTGATGGGGGGGATTTTTCTGGGGTTTGCCGATTAGCTCTGAAAATAAAATCACCAACGCAAAAGTGTACGTGATAATAAGGCAAATAAAAACACAATTTTTGGTTGTTCTTTTTTTTGTTTAATTATACAAAGCTTTAATAAATTGCTTTACGAAAGCCATGTACAATTGTTTATTTTGTTTTTTTTTTCTGTTTTCAGTTTTCTATTGTTTGTTGATGGTTGGTTGGTTTTGTGGGGTTTCTTTAGTTGTTTTTCTCAAATGTTACAAGTTGACTTGGACTTAACACAATTCCAATATTGCTTTACAAATTGATTTCAGTTTTTATTCACATTCGTTTCTATTAATTACAGTATTGAATAGCGAGTTTTCTTCTCAACGTATTCATCCTAGTGGTCCATTTATGGTAATTGTGTGGGTAGTAATTTATCATTCTCTCTTCAGTTGTATTTTTTTTAATTTGTATATATACCAGGTTTAAAAATATAGCAAAGTATCACAAAAAATTGCAAATTAAATTGTAAATTAGATCAATGGAGAAATTAAAAAAAAAAAATACATAGTGCTTGGTTGCTTCTTTTCTTTTTTTCTTTTTAAAACGACGAATCATCTTGCGGCTTACAACAAAAGGGTTAAAAATAATATTCGAACATGGTCGAATCGTCGTCGTTACGCTTTAGATTTAAATGTAAATTAAAATTGAATTTGAATTCTCTTTCAGTGGCCAGTAAATCCGCAGTTGCCTTGGATGAGGGGGCACAAGCGCCTTGGAATCGCATAGGGAGCCCTCGCTGATGATGATGTCGGTGCGGGCTCCATAACTTTGAAATGGAAATTAATTTGTACTGATTGGTGTTGAAAAAGTCGGCGGATCGCAACGGTTGTGCCCACAGTCCAAGGCAGAGCAGACGGATTTTGGCCCTGTTTTGGTCTCTTTTTTGTTTTAATATTCTCTTTTCTTCTTTTACTTTTGCGTTTACAAATAGGGGGGGCTGTTGGTTTCTTCTTCAAAGGAATCTAAGCTGTACGCTCCTCCTTTCCGCTTAAATTGACGTCCAGTAAGTAACAAACGTTAGGCTTACACTTAAAAAAATGCAAAATTCTGCGCGACAAGTTTAGAGTGTTTGTGGGATGTGGGTTGGGGGTGGGTTGGGGGATGAGGCTGAGCTGGGGTCACGCCCGAGCACTGCTCGAGCGGCCTTCGCTCCGTACA